>CM068750.1:21799181-21969801 GCA_035084275.1 Hydrolagus colliei | reverse complement strand
TGGGCGAATCGCGGCAGCCAATTGCGCACAGCAGCGTCCCCCACAAACAGCCGTGGGTTGAAATGACCAATTTTTATTATTGTGTTTTTTTGGAGAGATTATTATTAGGCGCGTGTGTGGAGTAAGGAAACTTGCCCAAGGTTTGGCCCTGACCTGCCTGGATTCGAATGCTGGTCTCGCGCTTGTAAGGCGAGCGCTCTAACCACTGAGCCACATCCGATGAGGAAAGTTCCAAAACAGCTTTGCTGAGGAGCGCGAGGCGAGGCTCTGTGAGGGTGTGTCGGGAGCCACGTTACAACGTTAATTACAGCCCAACATGGTGTGAGCTCAGTCTGGCTCCACCTCATCTTTTCACATTGTTTGCCTGAGGTTTGTCCATCCGTTCCCATCAGGTCCTCCCCCAATCCCTCATCCCTCACCCCTTCCTTCACACCCTCCTCCCCTAGCCCCCTCCTCCCCCACACCCTCCACCCCCACTACCCCCCTTGCCCACCCACTCCTCATCAACACCCTCCTCGCACCCTCTCCTCCCCTAACTCCTCCCCACTCCCCCCGCTGTTACCCCAACTCCTCCCCACTCCCCCCGCTGTTACCCCAACTCCTCCCCACTCCCCCCGCTGTTACCCCAACTAGCCCCCACTCCCCCCGCTGTTACCCCAACTAGCCCCCACTCCCCCCGCTGTTACCCCAACTAGCCCCCACTCCCCCAGTCTCTCAGCATAGCCCTGCACAGTTTCCTATTCAAGTAAATATCAAATTGATAGAAGGCACCGTTCAGACACACACAGGCACACACACAAACACACATACACACACACATTCACACACACATACACACTCACACACATACACACACACATGCTCACACACACGCACATACGCATACACACTCACACACATACACAATCATACACACTCACACACACATACGCATACACACACATACACACTCACACACACAATCATACACATTCACACACATACTCATACACACACATATGCACAGACACACACAATCACACACACACATACTCCCAAAGGGAGCCGCGGCTGATTTTGGCCCCTGCTTCCACCGAGGTCAGGAAACGAGAGTCCAGGTCGGAATGGAGACTGTCAATCTTCTCGTCCGTACGCACAGTGTTATTGCAGTTAACAATGTGATATGATATTATTATTATTATTACGTCGGTGCCGTGAGAAAGGATCCCAGCCCAAGAGGTCAGTCTGACGGCCTTTCAACCCACTGACGTGTGACTGTGATGGAGGCAGTGTATCTCACAATGGAACTGCCTTGTCTCACTCAGTCAACCGTTCCCTGCGCTGTAGGTGTGGACGGTGATATATAGGTAATTAAACTGGGATCATTTCCTCACAGAGGCTTGATTTTTTTTCCCCTCTCTTCTCCCATCTCCACAGCTAAACAAACAGGCTAGGCTCTGTGACCGGCCGACAATGGGTAATTCAGTGGTTTGCTGTGGCTGCTGGTGGTGGATTAGGGGTTCCCGTGACCAGATATTAAGTGGCTTTGGTCCTTTGAAGAGTCACTTCCCACGCCAGCCCGCCCGCCCGCCTGCCCGCCCTGTAATTAGGCTTTGCTTGGTGGCTGGGAGTCGTGTGATCGGACGCTCAAACTCTGCCGCAGACAGGGCCCAGCTGGTCTAAAGCCTTGTAACGACTGATGTCCCAAAGCGCTTCACAGAATGTACTGTAAAGTGAAATGACTGTATATTTGTGGGCGAAACGCGGCAGCCAATTGCACACAGCAGCGTCCCCCACAAACAGCCGTGGGTTGAAATGACCAATTTTTATTATTGTGGGTTATTTTTGGGGAGCGATTATTCATAGGTGTGTGTGTGTGTGTGTGTGTGTATGTGTGTGTGTGTGTGTGTGTATGGAGTAAGGAAACTTGCCCAAGGTTTGGCCCTGACCTGCCTGGATTCGAACACAGGTCTCACGCTTGTAAGGCTGGTGCTCTAACCACTGAGGTACAGGAGCAGTTGTATGTGGTTTGGTTCTGACCATCCACCTCCCCTCCTACCCCCCCCCCCCCCCCCCCACCAGATACCAGCCACACCCCGACCTCTCGCTCCTTCTCAAATCCCTTCATATCCTCGTGCCTCTCTTCCTCGTGCCTCTCTACCTCTTGGACTCTCTTACCCAGCACCTCACCCACTCCCGCCCCCAGTCCCCCATCCTCTGGCGAAGTCCAGTTCCAGTTTGTCTCTCGTCCCCTGCACTCCACCATCGATGCCCGTGATTTTCAACAACAACAACAACAACAAATTACATTTATAGAATGTCTTTCAGGTCTGGAGCACGTCCCAAGGCACTGACACCCGTCAAGACACTTACCTGTTTGGAATTACCCCTCCCTCCCATTCCACTCCCTCCCTCCCTCCCTCCCTCCCTCCCTCCCTCCCTCCCTCCCTCCCTCCCTCCCTCCCTCCCTCCCTCCCTCCCTCCCTCCCTCCCTCCCTCCCTCCCTCCCTCCCTCCCTCCCTCCCTCCCTCCCTCCCTCCCTCCCTCCCTCCCTCCCTCCCTCACATTCCTCCCCCTCCTTCCCTCCCTCCCTACCTCACTCACTCACTCCCTCCCTCCCTCCCTCCTTTTCCTCCTGCTCCTCCCTCCCTCCCTCCCCGCCTCACTCACTCACTCACTCCCTCCCTCCCTCCCTCCCTCCCTCCCTCCCTCCCTTTCCTCCCCCTCCTTCCTCCTTGCCTCCCTCCCTCCTTCCCTCCGACTTGGCTGCCGCGTTTGGCCCACAAATATACGGTCAGTTTCATATTAGGGTATATTCTGCTAGGCGCTTTGAGACGTCGATAAGACACGAAAAGCGCTGTATCAAACGCACGGGTGATTCGTATTATTACTAGTTAATTATTAGTGATTCAGAGCTCTGATCACTGAGCTAAGGGACTCGACGTGACGTCTCGAGGGTGTGATAAGGCGCGATATCACATACGAGGCCTGCCATCATCACCATTATTGTTGCGTTGATGGTGTCCGGCCGTGCGCGGTGATACGGCTGCGATCGGTCGGTCATCTCGGCGTGTGGTACGTCAAGGCTGTGTGACCTGGGTTGCAGAGACAGGCACACGCACCTGAGGCTGCTTGCCTCAACATGCCCTGAGCAACAGACCGGCTGTTGTTTGAGCGCGGAGAGAGAGGGAGGGAGGGAGGGAGGTGAGTGACTGAGTGTGTTGATCACTGGGTCAGAACCCTGGCACCTTACAGGAACCTGAACCCCGCAGGTCAGTTTGGCGAGGCCTATGTGCGAGCTGCGTCTGCCTCTCTCTCTCTCTCTCGCTCTCTCTCGCTCTCTCTCTGCCTGTGGAAGCTTCGGGGAAGGGCTGGCCGCGGTCGGTGGCTTTATTGTGGACGGGTGCAAATCGCATCAACGAGCTGCATTCGCTCACACGTCTCTCAGAGAGTGGGCTAGTTGATGTGGAGCTCCTGTGGCTCAGTGGGTTAGAGCACTCTCCTTACGAGCGTGAGACCTGTGTTCGAATCCCGGCAGGTCAGGGCGTAAATCTTGGACAAGTTTCCTTACTCCACACACACACACACACACACACACACACACACACACACACACACACACACACACACACACACACGCGCGCGTCTGATGATTATCCCTTCAAAAAGAACACAATAATAAAATTGCTCATTTCAACCCACGGCTGTTTGTGGGGGACGCTGCTGTGCGCAATTGGCTGCCGCGTTTCGCCCACAGGTATACAATCACTTCACTTGACAGTGTATTTACAGTATATACAGGCTTTGCGACCACATCACTCCCACCCTCCCTCGCCCATCTCCACTGGCTCCCTGTCACCCAGAGGGTCAAATTCAAGATCCTCGTCCTCACTTTCAAGCCCATTCACTGCCTTGCCCCCGCCTGTCTCTCTGACCTGCTGATCCCTCTATCAGCCTCCCCCGTCCCCTCCGCTCAGCAGACTCAGGCCTGCTCCGCGTCCACCGCTCTAACCTCCCAACCATCGGGGGCCGGGCTTTCAGCCTCTCTGCTCCCACACTGTGGAACTCCATCCCGCAGCCCCTCCCCCTCGCTTCCTTCCTTTCCTCCTTCAAGGCCGGTCTCAAGACCTTCCTCTTCGACCGCGCCTTCGGCTGCCCCACTAACTCTTCCCCCTCTCCCACTCTCCTTCCCCTTCCCCCTACCCCGACCCTCTCCCCCCCACTCCCCCCCACCCCTGCTCGGGTCCCAACCAGAGCGTTCAGTGCTTTGGGACGTCCTCCCGACGTGACAGGCGCTATATAAGTGCAATTTTGTTGTTGTTGTTGTATTGTGTGAAGTGCTTTGAGATGTCTAGAAGATGTGAAAAAGCGCTGTATCAAATGCTAGGATTATTATTATTATTATTATCAGTGAGCAGCACGAGTCCAGCAGGTTTGACCAAAGGTAGTCGGAAACGCGAGCTGTTAAGAAGGTCTTAAAGCTCTTAAAGGTAGGAGGAGAGGCCAAGGGATTGGCGAGAGTTTGGTGTGCGCGGGGCAAGAGTGGTACAAGGCTCAGCCTGGGGGAGACTTGTAAATGTGTGGCGTCTGTCAGCTCAGTGGTTAGAGCGCTCACCTCACAAGCGAGGGGACCTGGGTTCACTTCCCAGCAGGGCTGAAATGTTGGGCGAGTTTCCTCACTCCACACCCCTGCGTTCACCCCAGCAGTCAGGAGGAGCCTGGTTGTCGGTCGATTGGCGGATGGATCGCTTTCCTGAGATAATGGTTCCTCAGAAGAAATAATAATCTGGCCACAACTCAACCCACGGCTGTTTGTGGGGGACGCTGCTGTGCGCAATCGGCTGCCGCGTTTCGCCCACAAATATACAGTCACTTCACTTTACAGTGCATCCCGTGAGGCGCTTTGAGACGTCTCGACGGCATAATAATACCAATAATAATAATGATCCTGGCATTTGATACGGCGCTTTTCACATCTTATCGACGTCTCAAAGCGCTTCACAGAATATACTGTAAAGTGAAGTGACTGTATATTTGTGGGCGAAACGCGGCAGCCAAGTGCGCACAGCAGCGTCCCCACAAACAGCCGTGGGTTGAAATGAGCAATTTTATTACTGTGTTTTTTTGGGGACGGATTATTATCAGGCGTGTGTGCGTGTGTGTGCGTGTGCGTGTGTAGAGTAAGGAAACTTGCCCAAGGTTTCGCCCTGACCTGCCTGGATTCAAACACAGGTCTCACGCTTGTAAGGCGAGCGCTCTAACCACTGAGCTACAGGAGATCCACAATACTAAGGAATACTTCCTGGTGTCCTAACTTGTTAGGTCACCCCCTGACCTGGGACCTGGTGCTGTGTGTGAGGTCAGTGTTGGCTTTCTCGATCACTCCGACCATCTCACAGACCTCAGTCAAGTGGCCAGGAGGTGTCACTTGTCACGGCCAAAGAGCTTATCCTCATAGAACAGCCCCCAAACACAGAGGGGCGAGTTTTCTGCTCTTTCTCTGCAGTCTTGCACGTCATGTCGTCCTCTAACCCCCCCCCACCCCACTCCACCATGTCACCAAGGTAATCACTCAATAAACAGGAGACAGAGAGCCCAGGGTTGCCATAGACACGAGCTGAAGGGGAAAGGTAGTGACTGCGCTTACAATAGGAAGCAATAACAAATCCTGGGTGTCCTCCCAGGAAATACAGCTGGCGCTTCCTGTCACCAGCTGACCGGCTCACACTCTCCAACTGACCACAGGAGACTTGCCCATCGCAAACATCTAGTAACTGGAGCTCTCTACTCTAACCTCATTCCCTGCTCTCTCTCTCTCTCTCTCTCTCTCTCGCTCCCCCACTGGAACTCTCTACTCTAACCTCATTCCCTGCTCTCTCTCTCTCTCTCCCCCACCACCCATCATGTCTGTGCTGGTGCTCGCTCCCCCACTAGAGTTCCCTTGTCCCATTCCCTGCTCGTCTGGCGAGGACCACCCTCTGTGCTGTTAGGCTTTGGTTTACAGGGTTAACAGGAGCTGAGTGGCAGTAGTGAGAAAGAATATTTTGATTATTTATGAGGTGAATGAGCAACATTATCTGGCCAGCGACTGGGAGAGAGAAATCCACTTCTCTTTTCCAACCATGTTGTAGCCTATTTAACATCCTACAATTACGCATTACATTTACACTGTGCCTTTCACTGAAACCTTCATCCACTCCTTCATTACATCCCGGCTCGACTATGCAAACGCCCGGATTGTCAGCCTTCTCAATTCCTCCCTCCACAGGCTGCAGATAATCCAGAACTCTGGCCCGTGTCCTCTACCATTCCAAACCCTGTGACCCCGTCTCCCCCCACGCTCCCCCGACTCTATTGTCTCCCCATCATCCAGAGGATCCAATTCAAAATCCCGGTCCTCACATTTACAGCCCTCCACGGCCTCGCCCCCCCCCACCCACCCTACAGCCGTCACCTCCTATCCCCTTACCAACCTGCCCGTCCCCTCCGCTCAGCAGGCTCTGGCCTGCTCCTCATCCCTCCAACCCACCCTCCTCACCGTTGGCGGACGAGCCTTCAGCCACTCTGCCCCCAACCTCTGGAACTCCATCCCTCAGTCCCTCCGCCTCGCCCCCTCACTGGCCTCCTTCAAGTCTCGCCTTAAGACTCCTCTTCGATGGATCCATCGGCACCTCCTAATACCCCCCACTCGCCCCCCCTCTGGTTTGACATCTCACAGAGGATTTAAGGGGGGGGGGCATTCAATCCCTGAAGCCTGTCCTGCCATCCTATTGGATTATGGCTGATCGGTCCCTGAACATCAAATTTCGTTCTGAATGGAAATATAATAATAATAATCCTTGCATTTGATTTACGTAGTATTTTATTATGACTTTGGGATGTCTCAAAATGCTTCACAGACTATACTCTGAATAATAATAATTATTACTAATCCTCGAATTTGATACAGTGCCTTATCACGTCTTCTAGACTGTGTCTCAAAGCGCTTCACAGGATATACTGTAAAGTGAAGTGACTGTATATTTGTGGGCGAAACGCGGCAGCCAATTGCGCGCAGCAGCGTCCCCCACAAACAGCCGTGGATTGGAGTGACCAAATGTTTATTTTTATTCATTGAAGAGTAATAATTGTCCTCGGAAGAGTGATCCGCACAGATATACAGTCACTTCACTTTACAGTGTATTCTGTGAAGCACTTTGAGACTTCTAGAAGACGTGAAAAGCGCTACATCAAAAGCAAGGATTATTATTATTATTATTATCCGCCGATAGACTCACAAACGAGCTCCCACTGACAGATAGTTAACCAGAGGAGTTTAGAATAAGGAAACTTGCCTAAGGTTTTGTTCTGTCTGAGGAATTGAACCCAGGTCCTCTTGCCCGCTGAGCTGCAGGACTCCCCTGGCTGGAGACACAGAGGAATAACTGAGGTGGGAGACCGAGGCCACCAATGGTGAACAAGGGAAGTTCTGAGAGGGCGAGGAAGGCAGGGGTTGGCTTTGGGAGATTAGTCAATGTTCAACAATCCCGGCCCTCGCTGGGAGCTGGGTGTGTGTCTACCTCACACCTGGCTGGAGGAATGCAGGGATGTGGGATGGCGGGGGCAGCGAGAAATGTTCATCCGTTAGGGAGGTGTCTGGAGGGGATCTGTTTCCTCTCTCCTCCTCTCTCTCGCTTCCAGTCGGAGAGAGCGAGCGAGCGAGCGAGAGAGAGAGAGAGCGAGAGAGACAGACAGACAGACAGACAGACAGACAGACATTCCAGCCCAGTGTAGTAATAATAATAATAATCCTCGCATTTGATATCGCGCTTTTCACATCTTATCGACGTCTCAAAGCGCTTCACAGAATATACTGTAAAGTGAAGTGACTGTATATTTGTGGGCGCAAAACGGCAGCCGATTGCGCACAGCAGCGTCCCCCACAAACAGCCGTGGGTTGAAATGACCAATGTTTTTTTATTACTGTGGGGGGTTTGGGGAGGAAGTTTGCCCAAGGTTTCGCCCTGACCAGCCTGGATTTGAACACAGGTCTCACGCTTGTAAGGCGAGCGCTCTAACCACTGAGTAGTCAACCCAGAATAGGCCCCAACCCGCCCGAGCTCGCACTGCTCCCCCACCCCGCCCACCCTCACTGTAACACTGATTCTGTTCACATGTGCGTCGAAATCCCCTTTCCTTGTGTCACTCACCCCACAGCTGTCTGTGGGTGTCCGTGGGCCCGCAAATTACACAGTCACTACACTACACTGTGACTGCTAAGCCGCGTGGTGTCCGGACAAGCGCTTAGCGACGTCTCAAACACATTATAACTCCCTGCTTTATTATCATTATTATTATGGTTGCATTGCTGAACGCAATCACTGTACGGTGTGGGAGAAATGTCATTCAGTCCATCCATCCGTTTGTCCGTCAGTCGGCCAGTGGGCCAGCCGCTCGGTTGGTCGGTCAGTCAGTCAGTCAGTCAACAGTCAGTCAGTCAGTCAGTCAGTCACACAGTCAGTCAGTCAGTCAGACCGACAGCCATAGACCCGCATGGGGTGGTGCAGATGCTGAGATTACAAAACATTGACCGCTGAAGCCAAACAAAGTGGGGCCTCGAGCCAGGGCTCGTTATCCGGGGTTTAATCTCTCGCTTGGCAGCACAGTCTCACTCTCCATCAGTGTACAGTGAGTAAACATGTGGGCCTGGTGCTGGCCTGATGCTATCTCCTCCGCTCGTTGCCACCTCCGACTGGAAGTAACACAGATGGAACAAAATAACTATCACATCAGGAGTCACTGATGTCTCCTTACCAACCGCTGGTTTGGGCCCAACCCACAAACAGTCTCCAAACCCAACTGAGGATCCCGTGCATCCCACCTACACATGCAAATCCCAGAGATAGATTGTTGGGATGGAATGCGCTCTCTCTCTCTCTCTCTCTCTCTCTGAAGGGACACGCGCCGATTACCACATTTTGGGAAGAATCAGGCGCGGGTTGGCGAGGGGGCGGGAGAGGGGTGTGGGGTGGGGTGGGGGGGTGTGTGGGCAGAGAATGTGCGTTAGGGCAACTGCTGAAGTCTAACCAGTCTAAACTCACACCAAGCTCGGCCACTAACAATAATCCGTCCCCAAATACACCACGGTAATAAAAAATTGTTCATTTTCAACCCACGGCTGTTTGTGGGGGACGCTGCTGTGCGCAATTGGCTGCCGCGTTTCGCCCACAAATATACAGTCACTTCACTTTACAGTCTATTCTGTAAGACACTTTGAGACGTCGATAAGATGTGAAAAGCTCTATATCAAATGCAAGGATTATTATATTATTATTATAACTGATATCATTATCTGTCCAGCTTTCCCGCTGCTTGTCCAGCTAGGAACACTTTACCCATTAGGGCTTTGGCTGGAGGGTTAACAGGAGCTGTAGTGAGAGGATTCCCTGCCCCCAGTGACTGGGCTGCCCTCCCAGCTCCTGCCAATGAGCCAGGGCCGAGGCTGTGAGAGAGAGAGAGCCCTGGATATACCGCGGAACCTCAGCCTGGCTCGGGAACCGGGGACTAGAGACCAGATCACCTTGGAGCCAGCTTGAGGAACTCTCACCTGCCTCTCTCTCCCTCCTCCTCCCCCCCCAAGACAACAGTCATTGGTTGCAAACCACTTGGAATTTGGGTCACACAACCCTCGAAGAGGAGGGGCTTGAGGTGGATATTGAAGGAGGCCAGGGAGGGGGCGAGGCGGAGGGACTGCGGGATGGAGTTCCAGAGGTTGGGGGCAGAGCGGCTGAAGGCTGGCCCGCCAGTGCTATACAGTGTATTCTGTGAAGTGCTTTGAGACGTCTAAATTGGAGTGATCAGGTGCTGTGTCAAATGGAAGGATTCTTTTTAATTATTAGTAATTATTTTTTAATTATGAATGGACTTTCTAATAATATGTAATTTTTTTGGTATTTCTTTCCCCTCTGCGTGGGGTTTATTAATGATAACTTTATCTCAACTGCGTTTATTTCCACAACCGCTCACCCCCTGCCCACTGAATGACCGGTATATCTATTATGCTTAATCATATTTAATACGACGAGCATGGAAAGATTTCTCCAAGGAATATAACTGGAGCACTATATCGAAATGAGTCACGTATAATAATATAATTATCCCTGTGTTCGATCTAGATAGGCCCCTGTCTGTCTGTCTGTCTGTCTGTCTGTCTGGGCAAGTTTCTCCGACTAACCTGTAAGATCAATAATAATAATATTAATCTTTGCATCTGGCGTAGTGCCTTATTAAGTCTTTGAGACGTCTCAAAACGCTTCACAGAATAGACTGTAAAGTGAAGTGACTGTATATTTGTGGGCGAAACTCGGCAGCCAATTGCTCACAGCAGTGTCCCCCACAAACAGTTCTAGTTTTCACTGACTAATTTTTCTTTTCTTTGGAGGTTTTGTTGCCTCGGGAAAGCGATCCTCCAATCACTAAAACAAGGAAGCTTCTGTGTGTGTGTCTGTGTGTATCTGTGTGTGTGGAGTGAGGAATCTTGCCTAAGGTTTTGCTCTGTGAGGCACGTATTACTAACCACTTACACTACGGGAATCTATGGAGTCACTTACATGGAATAATGGAGGAGAAGGCAGTCCATTGGCTGAATGGTCACCTTTCGCGCTGTTACGGAGTCCTGTAGCTCAGTGGTTAGAGCATTCGCCTCGCAAACAACAGGACCTGGGTTCGATTCCAGGCAGGGGACGAAACCGTGGGCGAGTTTCCTTACTCCACACGCCTGATAATAATCCCTCAAGAAAAAAATAATACATTGGCCACTCAATCCCCGCGTGGCTGTCTGTGTGGGGGACGCTGCTGTGCGCTATCGGCTGCCGCGTTTCGCCCACAAATGTGAGTTCGCCCTCACAGAGTCACTTCTCTCAGCAGCACTGCGGGACGTCCAGAGGACGTGATACGACGCTGACTCCAGTTTACACATTCATTCTTATAGGAAGAACGGATTTGACGAACGTCGTTTCGCTTTGAGTAGCACAGCGTCGGTACCAAATGACGACGTTAAGCGGGGTTTACCTGTTGTTATTACGGCTGCGTGGAGTTGCCAGCCGGCAGAGGGCGCCACTGCACTCCCAAGCCTGCACCCAGTGGTTCTCAGTGTTGCGCCGCCACCTGCTGGCAATAAAGCAGTACTACATCAACTCATAGCTTTGTGCTGTACAGAAGGAGGCCATTCAGTCCATCGTGTCTGTGCCGGCTCTTTGAAAAGAGCTGTCCAAAACAATCCCATTCCCCTGCTCTCTCTCTCTCTCTCTCCCCCATAGCCCCGCAAACCCGTCCTCCCCAAATAACTATTGACTTATAATAAGAATAAATAAGAAGAATAATCCTTGAATTGGATAAGCGCTTCACAGAATATACTGTAAAGTGAAGTGACTGTATATTTGTGGGCGAAACGTGGCAGCCGATTGCGCACAGCAGCGTCCCCCACAAACAGTCATGGATTGAAATGACCAATTTTTATTATTGTGGGTTTTTTGGAGGGATTATTATCAGGTGTGTGTGTGTGTGTGGAGTAAGGAAACTTGTCCAAGGTTTCGCCTGGATTCGAACACACGTTTCACGATTGTAAGGTGAGCGCTCTAACCACTGAGCTACAGGACTCTTAAAGTTGTTACTTTCACTTTGAAGTACGGAGCTGCCGTAATTCTGCCGTTCGGACCTGCCTCTCCGACCTGCTTACCCCTGAACACCCAAACCCCCCCCCCCTCCCCCCCCCCCCCCCCCCTTCTGCACCCTGGAACAAGATGGTCGCTAATAGCTTTGGTCTCATCTCGCTTCAAAATGCAACACCTCACATTTCTCCACATTAAATTTCATCTGCCATGTGTCTGCCCATTTTACCATTCAGTCTATATCTTCTTGCAGATGGCTACTACCCTCCTCACTCTTTACTATTTTTCCTAACTTTATGTCATTCCCAAACTTGGAAATGGTACTCCCTACACCCAAGTCCAAAAAGGAATGTTTCCAAATCAAGACTGAATTCAAAAACTTTCTGTGCTGGGCTGCGTTTCCTTACACCACACGCTCCTTGTTAGTCGATGGGCGGACGGCTTTTCTGGGGCTAATGAGCCTGTTCCCCCCAAAATAAAGGGAAATTGTGAATGGAAGTAATCCAGGACTGTTTGTGGGGACGCTGTGCAATTGGCTGCTGCGTTTCGCCCACAAAATATACAGTGAGTTAACTTTCACTTTCTGCTGAAGTTCTGCTCATCAATTTCCCATGATGTTACCATCGGACTGGGTGGGGGCTTTTTCTTCTATTTGGGCCAGCCCCTCATACAGCTCAATGCAGAAGCTGCCTTAGATAATCAGATCGACTCAACGAGACGCAAATAACTGCTCATTGCTCCAGTCAGAGTAGAACTTCAGATAAACCCTTCGAGTGACTCAAACCTAAACGCCGCTCACGACAGGAGCAATTTCTGCAGTGACACGTTGGGTTTTCATTTCATTGAAGAAACGTCATTGGAAACCGTTCAGTAGAATTTCATTTTTTGGGGATTGAAGCGATTATCACCCAAGGAAAAGCGATCCACCAATCGGCTGAGCAAACAGAGGAGTGTGCGCGGAGCAAGGAAACTTCGCAACGTTTCGCCCTGACTGCCCGGGGAATCGAACCCAGGTCCTCTCGCTTGCGAGGTGAGTGCTCTATCTACTGAGGTACCGAACTCCACTATATGTTTTTATGCACATGTCCAGGGCCCATTGATGCTGAGAGCTTTAGTTACATTGGTCCGTTTCTTCCCACCCCCCCCAGCCCCACCCTCAGGGGGAATAACCAGATATTTGGTCTATACTCTGGTCAATACTTCTTACTATAAAGTGGACATGAATAAATGTGGGTAACGTGGATAACTGGCAAGTGATGCATCTTGGAAGGAAGAGGGAGGGGAGGCAGTATAATAGGAACAATGCATTTGATATCGCGCTTTTCACATCTTATCCACGTCTCAAAGCGCTTCACAGAATATACTGTAAAGTGAAGTGACTGTCTATTTGTGGGCAAAACGCGGCAGCCAATTGCGCACAGCAGCGTCCCCACAAACACTCGTGGGTTGAAATGACCAATTTTTATTATTGTGTTTTTTTTGGGAGGGATTATTATCAGGTGCGTGTGTGTGTGGAGTAAGGAAACTTGCCCAAGGTTTGGCCCTGATCTGCCTGGATTAGAACACAGATCTCACACTTGTAAGGCGAGCGCTCTAACCACTGAGCTACAGGAGCTCAGTGGTTAGTATCATAGAATTATACAGCACAGAAAGAGGCCATTCAGCCCATCATCTCTGTGTCGGCTCTTTGAAAAGAGCTGTCCAAATCATTCTCACTCCTCCCGCTCTCTCCCCATAGCCTTGTGAACTTGTCCTCCCCAAATATCCATCTACTTCTCACTTAAAAGTTGTTGTTGACATCCTTTCAGACAATGCATCCTTCCTGATGTGTGATGCCCAGAACTGAATACAGTCTCCGGTCGAGGCCTAACCAATGTTTTTTAAAAAAAATTAACACTAAAAGTTCATCATAACTTCCTGACTTTTGTACTCTATGCCCCCGTTTATAAAGCCTAGTTTGCTGTATGCTTTTCTAACAGCCTTATCTACCTTCGCCCACAAATATACAGTCACTTCACTTTACAGTATATTCTGTGAAGCGCTTTGAGGTGTCGATAAGATGTGAAAAGCGCAAGATTAATGCAAGGATTAGTATTATTATTCTTCTTTATTATTACCTGTCCTGCCACCTTCAGAGATTTACTTATATGAGCCCCCAGGTCTCTCTGTCCCTTCACCTACTTTGAGATTCTACCATCAGCTCAGGGAGGACGTGAAGGATGTGAAAAGCGCGATATCAAAAGCAAGGATTATTATTAATTATTATTATATTGCATGATTTCCCTAAAAACCTTGGCCAGGTTTCCTTATTCCACGCACGATAATAATCCCTCAAGACACAAAAACCAACACCATCATAATAAATTTGTGACTTCAATCCAACACTGTTTGTTTCGTCCACAGAATGCACAGTCAATCCACTTTATCGTATCTTCTGTGAAGAGCTTTGAGGCCTCGAAGACCTGATAAAACACTGTATCAAATGCAAGGATTATTATTATTATTATTATTGATCGTACAGGCGAGTAGGGAGACTTTCCTAACATTTTGCCCTGGCCCGGGAATCGAACCCGTGGTCCTCTGGCTTGCGAGGCGAGCGCTCTGACCACTGAGCTACAGAACTGCACATGAATGCAAGTTGTTGGAGTTGTTGTTGGTATCCTGGAAGGACAGGAGCAAATAGGCCCATAGCAATAATAATAATAATCCTTGCGTTTGATATAGCGCTTTTCACGTCTTATCGACGTCTCAAAGCGCTTCACAGAATATACTGTAAAGTGAATTGACTGTGTATTTGTGGGCGAAACGCGGCAGCCAATTGCGCACAGCAGCGTCCCAGAAACGTGGATTGAAAATGACCGATTTATTGTAAGTTTTTGGGGGGCAGATTACTATTAGGCTTGTGTGTGGGGAGTAAGGAAACTTGCCCAGGGTTTGGCCCTGACCTGCCCGGGTTCAAAGACAGGTCTCACGCTTGTACATGTTCGTGAAAACATGTTCATGTGTTTTTGCTGTGGATCACTGAGTGTGCAAGTCTCTACATTTCTCACCCCTCGGACCACACCCTCACTAAACTGTCGTGCGAAAAGAAAGTTGAAATTAGGTTACCACTTCCTGCCAAACTCCTTGAAGGTTCTGGCGAGACAGTGAGTGTCAGAAAAAGATCGTGTGAGAGAGAGAGAGAGAGAGAGAGAGGGAGGGAGAGAGAGAGAGATCACAAGTGAGAGCGAGAGAGACAGAGAGAGAGAGAGAGAGAGAGAGAGTGCACATCCCTATCCCAGAAAGACTGAGGTAAGAGACCAATGTTTCGTTAAATCAGGTATAATTCCGTTAAGTGATCTCAAACTACTTGGTGGCGATACAGAGAGAATCAGTAGTGGTTTAAATGGCTGAGCTGTCGTAACACATTGTTGTGAATGAAGGGTGTGACATGTGAGGAGAGCAGATTCGCACAGAATCCAACTATGCGAATCCCGTTCACTGATCTTTACTCTCGTAGTTTAACTCAAGTGTTTATCCAATTCCCCCCGAAACGTGTTCACAGACTCGGCTTCCACAGACACGTGTAACAAAATATTCTGCATCCTAACGATCCCGAAGGTTAAAAAAAGACATTCAACCCCTCTCTAATTTCTTCTGGTGATCATCTAAGTGTTGTTATTCCAGTTTGTCAATGAGAGTGCGAGGCATTTACGTTGCGTTTTGCTGACCTAACTGAAGTATGGTGCCTGAGTAGTCAACAGTTGCGAAAGGTAACGTTAGAATTAAAAGTTGAAGGGTTAGGGATAAAAGCCGTCCATTTGTAACACTAATAATTCTTGTGGCTGATACAGAGCCTTGGCACTTCTTCGAGACAAAGCATTACACAGGATAGTGAATTGACTGTAGATTTGCGGGTGTCCCCATCAGCGTCCCCATAAACAGGATTGAAATGACCGATTTATTTTAGTTTTGTCGAAGGATTGTTATTAGGCGTGTGTGTAGAGTAAGGAAACTTGCCCCAAGATTTCGCCCTGACCTGCCGGGAATCGAACCCCGGTGTCTCGCTTGCAAGGCTCTATGAGTGCACTACCAACCACTGAGCCACAGAACTCCATGGCCTAATGAAATGGCGGAACAGGCTCGAAGGGCTGAATTCTGTTCCTTTGCTCCTATTTATTCAGTCCACTGAAGTCTCATTGTCCTCCCAGAAGATTTCAGGTCAGGTCTCTCATTAATGGAGCTCCTGTGGTTCAGTGGTTAGAGCGCTTGCTTTACAAACTGAGGAGACCTGTGTTTGAATCCAGGCAGGTACAGGGCCAAACCTTGGGCAAGGTTTCCTTACTTTCAACCCACGACTGTCTGTGGGGGACGCTGCTGTGCGCAATTGGCTGCTGTGTTTCGCCCACAAACACGTAGTCGATTCACTTTACAGTATGTATCAAATGCAAGGATCGTTAATATTATTATTATATAATGGTGTCCATCAGATAAGATGTGAAACCGAGATCCTGTCTGCTTGTCGAGGGCGGGTGTTAATGATCCCTTGGCACCGCGTCACAACGACAAGTGGCATTGATGTCGCAGCCTTCACTCCCCCGGGCAGCGTCTCTCAGCCCTTAGAACCTGGATCTTTGAAAAGAATTGTCCAAATCAATCCCCCTGCCCTGCGCTCTCCCCATCTCCCCATCTCCCCATCTCCCCATCTCCCCATCTCCCCATCTCCCCATCTCCCCATTCAGTTTATTCGAAAACTAGTCCCACCCCCCCCCCCCTCCCGCTAGATGAGCGAGCGAGAGCGAGAGAAGTGAGTGAGTGAGAGCGAGATTGAGCGAGCAATAATGAGCGGCAGATAATGAGTGATTCTCTCGGTATCTCACCCTAATAAAACTCCCCCAGAGGAATTAGTCATTTGGTTAAAAGCTGTTCGTGGGAACTCTGTTGTATGTAAACCGTCTGCCCTGATCATCCACAAATACAATGGCTTCACTTTTCAGTTATTTTTGGCGAAGTTCCTTGAGGTATTTCAGCATCGTCACTGCTGTATGACAACAACAACAACAACCGCGTCACATTTCCAGGGCGTCCTTCACGTCGGGAGGACATCCCAAGGCGCCGGATGGTCACGGGTCGGGACCCCAAGCGTGGGGGGGAGGGTGGGGGGGAGGGGTTGGGAGAGGAGGTGGGGGGGGCAGAGCCGGGATGACGGAGGGCAGGAGGGAGGCTGCACTGACGGTTGAACCGGAGGGTCTTTCTTGAGTCAAGCCTTGAAGGAGGGCGCGAGGTGAGGGGATTGTGAGATCGAGTTGGCATGGGGAGGGTGCGGGAAGAGAGGCTGAACGGAGATATTATTCTATCTGTTGTGCTTCTCTGCACCTCCCTACGTCTCTCACTTCCTCTCTCCTCACAGCAGTACCCACCGCCTCCGCCATACCAGGTCTGGCCTCCTCCAATAGTAATAATAATAATAATAATAATAATAATCCTTGCATTTGATAATTTTTGATAACAGAGAATACACTGTAAAGTGAATTGACTGTATATTTATGGGCTGAACACGGCAGCCAATCGCGCACAGCAGCGTCCCCCACAGACGGTCTCGGATTGAAGTGACCAATTCAGTATAGCTTTTTGTGGAGCGATTATTATCGGGCGTCTGTGTGTGTGTGTATGCGTGTGTGTGCGTATGTGTGCGTGTGTGTGCGTGCGTATGTGCGTGTGTGTGTGTGTGTGCGTGCGTATGTGCGTGTGTGTGTGTGTGTGTGCGTGCGTGCGTGTGTGCGTGTGTGTGCGTGCGTGCACGTGTGTGTGTGTGTGTGCGTGCGTGTGTGTGTGTGTGTGTGTGTGTGCGTGCGTGCGCGTGTGTGGAGTAAGGAAACTTGCCCAAGGTGTCGGCCCGACCTGCCTACCTGCCTGGATTTGAACACAGGTCTCGCGCTTGTAAGGCGAGCGCTCTGACCAACTGAGCTACACGAGCATCACCGTAGACCCTGTGAAGCGCTTTGAGATGTCTCAACGTCACGATAAGGTGCTGTGTCCAGAATACACAGTCAATTCACTTGACGGTACCTTCTCTGACGCGCTTTGAGAGTCTCAAGGGAGGGATAAGGCGCCTGCGTCAAGTGCAAGGATCATTATTGTTATTTTTATTAGCGGTATTAGTAGTGTGAGTATTATTATTGTTTGATTGGAAGTAATTATTATTGGCTCGCTGCTCCGATGAGGAACAGAAAGAGTCAAGTTTTGGAACGATACGAATATTCCGGTGTGAAAAGGACGATTTTGATTGTAATTTTTGCTTAATATCACGGTTATTATTCTGAAGCCGTAGAAACAAGGGCATGTGTGAAGCATTTCCTCTAGGTCTATAAATATTCTCATTTCCGTTTACCATCTCAATGTACAGATGTAGTAAAGCTCCAGATTCCAAATTTGCTACTCAACGATTTCTGAAGCAGCTTCTCCCCCCCCCCCCCCCCCCGCCCACCCCACCACATACACACACTTGCCCTCTGCCCTCCCCCCGCACACGGCCCTCCCTTCCCCCCATACACACACTGCCCGCTCCCCCGCCACCAGATTCACACACACTCACACACTGCCCTCCCTTCTCCCCCCAGATACACACACACTGCCCTCCCTTCCCACCCCCACCCCACCAACCCCAATATACACACATTCGTCCCAAGGAGTTGGACAGTCAATGTTCTGGTTCCAATGGTGGGGTGAGCGATCCGAGGGACATGGAGCAGACCAGAGCCCGCCGAGCGGAGGGAGAGGGCGGGTAGCTGGGGGGGAGCAGGGAGGCAGGCTTTCAGCCACTCATGCCCCACCCCTGGAACTGCATCCCACAATCCCTCCGCCTCGCCCGCTCCCTAGCCTCCTTCAAAGACCCGTCTCAAGACCATCCTCTTCGTCTGGACCTTCGGTCACCCTCCTTCTGCCCCTCGCCCTCTACCCTCCCCGTCCCCGACCCTAGCTCAAGGCTACAACACTGACTGTTGGGCGCCTTGTGAAGTCCTCCCGACATGAAAGGCTCTATCTCTACCCCTAGAAGTTTGGTGGTGTTGCTATTGATGTGGTTGATGATATTGATTTTGGTGTACTGTACTATAGTGCAACAAAAGTGCATTACAAGCGCTCTTTGGAAGCCTTAGCAAGGTGTGAGACATGGGAGGATGTAGTGACAGAGTGGAGTTGTGGCAGCCAGGTATTTTGCCGGAAAGGAGGGGTAATGGGTGTGTGCGGTGTGGAGCGGCTGTGGTTCAAATCGACTGCTTTCGAGGGCCAATGTTCTGACGTCCTCTCTCTCTCTCTGTGGGGAGAGCTTCGGGCTGCCTGGCTCCCGTTCGAAAATGGTTTTGGCGTTCGTTTTTGAGGTCACCCAATGAGACGGTTGAGGTGGGCGGATATGATTGCTGAGTGCTCACTTCTGAAGGAGCAAGCATGTGTGAAGTGGTGGCTGGCGAAAGTGAGGGAATGGAAATGCACAGCAGTGAGAGAAAGAACACAGACAATAATCCTCGCGTTTCATACCACGCCTTGTCACGTCTTTGAGATAAAGCACCTCGCAGGGTACACAGGACAAATTCTTGTTGTCACCAGTAGTTCTTTTTCTCATCTCCCACAAAGTTCTCCGCGATTGGTTTCCCCAATCCACACCCGACTCTCGAGATCTTGGTCCTCACTTTTAAAGCTCTCCACAACCTCGCCCCACCCTACATCTGTGACCTCCTATCCCCTTACCAACCTGCCCGCCCCCTCCTTCCGCTCAGTAGGCTCTGGCCTGCTCCATGTTCCTCGAGCCACCCGCCCAACCATTGGCGGGCGAGCCTTCAGCCACTCTGCCCCCAACCTCTGGAACTCCATCCCGCAGTCCCTCCGCCTCACCCCCTCCCTGGCCTCCTTCAAGTCTCGCCTCAAGACTCTCCTCTTCAATGGACCCATCGGCAACTCCTAACCTCCCTTCACCCCCCACTCTGTCCTCACCTCGGGTCTGAAGCAACTTCCTGCAATTGAACGTGAGTAAGACCGAGGCCCCCCTGATCGGCTCAAGCCAGCGCCTCCGCACATCGGGCGCTGCCAGCCTCAACATCCAAGGCTGTACTCTCCACCTCACAAAGCCAGTCAGGAACCTCGGCATCACGTTCGACCAAAAACTTTCCTTCCTCCCCCACATCCGTGCCTTGACTGGCACCGCTTACTTCCACCTGCGCAACATTGCCAGGCTCCGCAACTATCTTACCCCCCGCGCTGCCGAAACACTCGTGCACGCATACATCACCTCAAGGCTGGACTACAGAAACTCTCTCCTCGTCGGCCTCCCCAGTTCCTCCATTCACAGGCTGCAGGTCATCCAAACCTCTGCAGCCCGTGTATTATCCCACACCCGCCTCCGCGACCACATAACCCCCACCCTCGCCCGTCTCCACTGGCTCCCCATCCTCCAGAGGATCGAGTTCAAGATCCTCGTCCTCACCTTCAAGGCCTTACATGGCCTTTCCCCGCCCTATTTAACCAATCTATTCTCCCCCTACAAGCCCACCCGGACCCTCCGTTCAACAGGACTTGGCCTGCTCCAAGCCCCCCGCCCGAACCGCCCCACCATCGGAGGCCAGGCCTTCAGTTTTTCTGCTCCGACCCTATGGAATGCCATCCCTCAATCCCTCCGTCTCGTTTCTTCCCTTTCCTCTTTCAAGGCCGGTTTGAAGACTTTCCTCTTCGATCGTGCCTTTTGTTCCACCCCAAATTCTTCGACCTCCCCTTCGTGTTTCACCCCTTCCCGAACACTCCCCTCCCAGCTCGGGTCACACGCCTCCTGTGCAGCGCCTTGGGACGTCCTCCCAACGTGAAAGGCGCTTTATAAGTTTAATTTGTTGTTGTTGTTGTTGTTGTTGTTGAAGCAGTGACTGTCCAGCACCTTGGGACGTCCTCCTAACGTGAAAGGTTCTGTACAAGTGTAATTTTGTTGTTGTTGTTGTTGTTGTTGTTCTTCTTCTTCTTCTTCTATCTATTATCTCCTGTAGCTCAGTGGTTAGAGCACTCACCTTACAAGCATGATACCTGTGTTCGAATCCAGGCAGGTCAGGGACGAAACCTTGGGCAAGTTTCCTTACTTCAAATGCCTAATAATAATCCGTCCAAAAAAACCCCACAATAATAAAAATTGGTCATTTCAACCCATGACTGTTTGCGGAGACGCTGCTGTGCGCAATTGGCTGCCGAGTTTCGCCCACAGATATACAGTCACTTCACTTTACAGTACATTCTGTGAAGCGCTTTGAGACGTCGATAAGATGTGAAAAGCGCGATATCAAATGCAAGGATTATTATTATTATTATTGTTATTATCTGTTTTCCCAATGACCCTCTGATTTGAAATCCTTCTTTCTGAAGCAAACACCGTGGCTCGGTGGTGGTGAGTGTGAGAGCACTCGCATACGCAAAGCTACAGGGCCTGGGTTCGATTCAGGGCAGTTTGGTTCAGGTCAGAGTGAAAACCTTGGGGAAGTTTGCTTACACCACACAACTGACAATAGTCCCTCCAGCAAATAATGAAAAATTTGGTGACTCAATGCACGACTGTTTGTGGGACACTGCTGTGCGAAATTGGCTGTTGCGTTTCACCAACAAAATACACAGTCAGTTCATTGACTATAGTTTCCAAACTGTGGGGCGCGCCTGCCTTGAGGGACGCGTACAGTTGGCTGGCCCGTTATGGTTCTTATTCCAGGTAAACCCTGCTTAACGTCGCGACGTTCACTATTACGTCGTTCACCAGCGGGTGGGAGGTGGGGGCTCGATGGAGCTAGGACCTGGGAGTGAGCCAGGCCGGCAGCGAGAGAGAGAGAGAGACAGGCCGGCAGCGAGTGAGACTGACAGTCAGGGAGTGAGTCAGCTGGGCAGGCAGTCAGTGACTGAGTGAGTGAGTGAGTGAGCTGGGCAGTCAGTCAGTGAGTGAGTGAGTGGGTGAGTGAGTGAGTGTGCCGGGCAGGCAGTCAGGGAGAAACTTTGCGTTGAAAAGCAAGCTCACTCATCACACTAACAAATTCTAAATTGTAAATGTACATCATTGGTTTCACAATTTTTTTCATTGAATTGAATTTTTTTAAGCAATTTCATGTTCTTTGTTCATACTTAAAAAAAACGGGATTAACAACAGGTAAAGAAAGTATTGAATTTGATGTTATCATTCGCGAATTATTCAGTGGGAAGGAGGGGGGAAGGGGCACAACGAAAGCGTTGCTGAGTTAGGTGGGGAGCCGCTATCTCAAGTTTGGAAGCCACTGCTTTACAGTGTGTCCTGTGGAGGCTTTGAGACGTCAAGATCAGCGGCTCTCAACCAGGGGGGGACATGACCCCCAGGGGGTATACAATGACTTCCAGGGGGTACAGGTGGGGGGTGGGGACTGATTTATTTCGCTCTCTTATTTAGTGTTTTAGTGTGTGTGTGTGTGTGTGTGTGTGTGTGTGTGGTTGGGTGGGGGGGCTACACCATAATGTTGAAAATTAACAAGGGGAACATTACTGAAAAAGGTTAAGAACCATTGGTCTGGATGACGTGAAAAGCGCTGGATCAAACACAAGGATTATTGGGTTATTATGCTGTATTGCGACCCTTGCTGAATATTATGAATGTTTTCTCTCGCTTTGCTATTTTTTCTTTGCAGTTGCGGTTTTAAGCAGTTTCCATCGCTTACTGATCTGCCGCTTAAACTGTCTTGACATTCACGTGTGTGCCTTTCTCTGTGTCTCTGTATGGTTTGAAATCGCTAATTCGTTCATTTTCTCTTTGGTTGCGACTTTCTTCACTGTTTCCCTGATGGTTAAGGCTGTCCTCTCCTCTATCCCGATGCTCTGTGGCTTCCCTGCCTGATTCCCCAGAGCCGAGTCTACACTATATGTGCTTCGTTTACTGACCGTGGTCCGTTGTCACTGATCAGTATTTCTGGGAAAAGTCAATGGCAGAGGCCAACATGATCAAGATAATGATAATATAATAATAATCACACTGAAGTGAAGTGACTGTGTATTTGTGGGCGAAACTCGGCAGCCGATTGCACACAGCAGCGTCCCCACAAACAGCCGTGGGTTGAAATGACCAATTTTTATTACTGTGGTTTTTTTTTAGATTATTATCAGGCGCGTGTGCGGAGTAAGGAAACTTGCCCAAGTTTTCGCCCTGATCTGCCTGAATTCGAACACAGTCTCAGGTCTCGCAAGCTCTAGCCACTGAGCTACAGGAGTTCCAACATATAAGATCTGGGTTACACCCTGATCCGGTGAAACAACAAGACTTGTGTCTTTATCTCACCTGAGCTACCTGTTGCTATCAGGAGTTTTGTGGTCGGAAGCCGCTGTCTGAGTGGATCTACAATGACAGCCTCAATGACGTATGTCAGTCGATTGGCGCGGACTGAAGTATCGAGTTCCAGTTACCTCACAGGCGTGCGCAGTGCATCAATCGGGATGTTTCAATGAGACACAATAAAAAAAGAGCTAGAGAGAGACAGAGAGTGGAAGCACAAAGTGCTGTTTGCTTTGAGAACAATTGAGATAGATTTCTTTCTGTTTGGAAATAATATCAGTGTGTGTGAGTGAGTGAGTGGGTGGGTGGGTGGGTGGGTGGGTGGGTGGGTGAGTGAGTGAGTGAGTGAGTGAGTGAGTGAGTGAGTGAGTGAGTGAGTGAGTGAGTGAGTGAGTGAGTGAGTGAGTGAGTGAGTGAGTGAGTGAGTGAGTGAGTGAGTGAGTGAGTGAGTGAGTGAGTGAGTGAGTGAGTGAGTGAGTGAGTGAGTGAGTGAGTGAGTGAGTGAGTGAGTGAGTGAGTGAGTGAGTGAGTGAGTGAGTGAGTGAGTGAGTGAGTGAGTGAGTGAGTGAGTGAGTGAGTGAGTGAGTGAGTGAGTGAGTGAGTGAGTGAGTGAGTGAGTGAGTGAGTGAGTGAGTGAGTGAGTGAGTGAGTGAGTGAGTGAGTGAGTGAGTGAGTGAGTAATCCTTAAGTTTATACAGCGCTTTCCACGTCTTATCGACGTCCCAAAGCGCTTCACAGAGTTTGGGGAAGGAAAGTTGGAAAATTAACTGTCTATTTGTGGTGCGAAAACATGACAGCCAAATCGCGCACAGCAGTGTCCCCACAAACAGTCGTGAAAATAGGGCCAGGGGAGAGAGGGGGAAAAGAGGAAAGGGGGAGAGGGAGACGAGGGTGAGGAACGATAGATGGGAAAAGTGGATAGTTTGAGACACGGCATATCAACAACAACAACAAATTACATTTATAGAGCGCCTTTCACGTCGGGAGGACGTCCCAAGGCGCTGAACAGGAGGCGTGTGACCCGAGCTGGGAGGGGAGTGTTTGGGAAGGGGTGAAACACGAAGGGGAGGTAAAAGAGTTCGGGGTGGAACAAAAGGCACGATCGAAGAGGAAAGTCTTCAGACCGGCCTTGAAAGAGGAAAGGGAAGAGACGAAACGGAGGGATTGCATTCCAAAGGTTGGGAGCGGGATACTGAAGGCCCGGCCTCCGATGGTGGGGCGGTTCGGGCGGGGGGCTTGGAGCAGGCCAAGTCCTGTTGAACGGAGGGTCCGGGTGGGCGTGTAGGGGGAGAGTAGATCGGTTAGGTAGGATGGGGCAAGGCCGCGTAAGGCCTTGTAGGTGAGGACGAGGATCTTGAACTCGATCCTCTGGAGGATGGGGAGCCAGTGGAGACGGGCGAGGGTGGGGGTTATGTGGTCGCGGAGGCGGGTGCGGGATAGTACAAGGGCTGCAGAGGTTTGGATGACCTGCAGCCTGTGAATGGAGGAACTGGGGAGGCTGATGAGGAGAGAATTACCGTAATCCAGCCGTGAGGTGATGTACGCGTGCACGAGTGTTTCGGCAGCGCGGGGGGTAAGATAATTGCGGAGCCTGGCAATGTTGCGCAGGTGGAAATAAGCGGTGCCGGTCAAGGCGCGGATGTGGGGGAGGAAGGAAAGTTTTTGATCGAACATGGTGCCGAGGTTCCTGATTGGCTTTGTGAGGTGGAGAGTACAGCCTTGGATGTTGAGGCTGGCAGCGCCCGATGTGCGGAGGCGCTGGCTTGAGCCAATGAGGAGGGCCTCGGATTGGCTCAAGCCAGCGCCACTGTCAGGTCGGTGGAAGGCACAACTGGATGGACCTCGGTCTTCTTTCGCCCGGTATGTTCTCATGTTCCTGTTTGATACGGCCCACATAACAGCGCAATAACTCAACATCTCAATATCTCAAATTGTTTGATCGGCAACCACTGGCAAGTGTAAGTGACTGTGTATTTGCGAGCAGCGAGGTCCTGCACATGATCACACGATGAATGCCCTTTTCGTCTGGAAGACTGCTGTTTAAGGTGTAAAGTTCTACCTCTAACTGGAACAATAAGGAGTTACTATTTTAATCTCTTGGGAGTGTGATGGCTTATCTAAGGCAGCTTTCCTTTTGAGCTCCTGCTTGAGGAAATCCCCACATGGGGATACCACATGGGGGAAATTCATCAGCTGAACTTCAACAGGGGATATTCCCAGCATGAATCACTGCTATTAACTTGACAACATGTCTCTGGCACACACGTCGGCTGATGTGTTAGCCGGAGGCGGCTGAGGGCAGGTTGGTAGGGGGTTAAGAGGTCGCAGAGGGAGTGGGGAGTGAGGCCGTGGAGGACTATGAAGGTCTTGACATTAACGTTTGTGCCAGTGCTCTTTGCGTTTCTCTGTATTGGTGTGTGATAGAGCCTAGTGCGGGAGAGGACACGAGCTGAACCAGAGTTGTGGATGATCTGCAGCCTGTGGAGTTGGGGAGGCTGACAAGCTGGAAGTTTGCATAAATAAACCTGTATGAGGGACTCGGCGGCTTGCGGTGTGAGACAGAGGCGGAGTTGGAGGTTCTCGCGGAAGTAGGGGAATGCAGAGCAGGTCATAATAATTATAATAATCCTTGCATTTGATATAGCGCTTTTCACGGCTTTCTAGACAGACGTCTCAAAGCACTTCCCAGAATATACTGTAAAGTGAATTGACGGAATATTCGTGGGCGAAACGCGGCAGCTAATTACGCACAGCAGCGTCCCCACAGTCGTGGATTGAAATGACCAATTTTAATGTGTTTTTTTGGGGGGAAGGATTATTATTAGGCGTGTGTGTGTGTGTGTGTGGTGTGTGTGTGTGGTGTGTGTGTGTGTGTGCAAGGTTTCGCCCTGAACTGCCTGGATTCGAACCCAGTTTCTCATTCTCATAAATGCTTGAGTGCTCTAACCACTGAGATACAGGAGAGCCAAACTATACCTCACTGACCCCGCTTGCTCTTGTTCAGCTGTTCTGATGGATCTCAAAGTATTGTTCTGGGTTGAGTTCTCAAACACAATGGGTGTATACAGTACATCTTATCAAATGTGTAGATCTCTATAAGATCTCTGTGAATAATTTCCATTTGAGGCCACTGAGTCTGTAAAACATTGGGTTGATTGCTGTGTCACAGAGACCAAAACCGAACACAGTTCTCCAGTTGTGGCCTGATCACTGTGCGTCCTGTAGCTCGGTGGTTGGAGCGTTCGTCTCGCCAACGAGGGCCTGGGTTCGATTACTGGGAGGGCGAAACGCAAGACAAGTTCCCTTATGCCACACGCCTCCGTTTATCCATCAGTGAGCGGTAAGTCGAGTGGCGGATCGCTTTCCGGAGGTAATAATCCATTCAAAGAAACAGAATAATAACAATCTAGTCACTCCATCCACGACTGTTTGTGGGACACTTCTGTCCTTTGTTTTGCCCACAATACATCGAGTCAATTCACTTTACAATACACCCTGTGAAGCGCTTTGAGATGTCTTGAAAACGTGAGAAGGTGCTATCTAAAATACAAGGATTCGTGTTAATACTTTCATGACAGAACTTGTCAGTTAGAGCATTTCCTGAGATCTGAACTCAACCGATCAGATCATTCATATGGGGGCTGCCTATGCCAACTGTTGGAATGAGCTACAGAAAACCAGCCTTCAAAGTAATGCTGAATTTATGAATCGTTTCTGCAATTTTATCCAAGCCTAAGCACAAGCTGATAGAGAGGAACTGAAGGGTGCCTAACCAGGCTGTAGTTTGACGTAGACTTTTGAGAAAGTCCCTGAGTATGGTCGTTTCCTGTCTCTGCTCGCCCTCTCCTGTGTAAACTCGACCCCACCCCCCCCCCATACAGGAAGTAAACTGAGGGATTATATGGATATTTAGCTCACAACTCCAACCCCTTATTACATTCAGAAAATCCTTCAGTGTCTGAGAGCATGCACATGTTACAACTCCACCACTTCCCTTTTCAAACCACCCTGTAAGTTTTGGAAAGGCAGCAGTTCTAGAGAGGAAACGTTCGGAGACGGGTAAGACTGATTCTTTCTCGGTGACTTTCTTTCTTGCTGTCCACCCATTGAGGTCTCAAAGCCACGCTGTCAAGTGACCAACTGGTGAGCCTCCTCCTTGGTGTGGTCATAATTGGCTCCGAGGTCACTGCATCGAGTCCTGTAGTAGCTCAGTGGTTAGAGCACTCGCCTTACAAACAAACGTGAGACCTGTGTTTCGACTCCAGGGTGAAACTTTGAGCAAGTTTCCTTAGTCCGCACACACACGCCCAATAATAATCCCTCCAAATATATATTTTTTTTAATTGGTCATTTCGATCCACAACTGTTTGTGGGGATGTAAAATGCAAGGATTATTATTATTATTACAGATGTAATTTGCTTGTTACTGTGAAACCACACACCTGGCCATTGCTAGCACTATTTGGCAAGCTTTCCTGATGCTTGCCCAGCTGGGACCATTAGAAGTTTGGCTGCAGGGTGAACACATTACTCCCTGCCCTCAGTGTCTGCTCTGCTCTGTGAGGCCACAGGCTTGAGGCGGTGCTGTCATCAGCAGTGAGAGCCCTGAAATACCGTGAACCCACCTGGCTCAGGACAAGCCAGACATCACCACAGAGATAATAATAATAATAATAATAATAATAATAATAATAATCGTTGCATTTGATACGGCGCGTTTCACATCTTATCAACGTCTCAAAGCGCTTCACAGAATAGACTGTAAATTGAAGTGACTGTATATTTGTGGACGAAACGCGGCAGCCAATTGCGCACAGCAGCGTCCCCCACAAACAGCCGTGGATTGAAATGACCAATTTTGTAATTGTGGGGATTTCTGGAGGGATTATTATTAGGCGTGTGGAGTAAGGAAACTTCTCCAAGGTTTCGCCTCGATTTGAACACAGGTCTCATGCTTGTAATGTGAGTGCTCTAACCACTCAGGCGCTGAACAGTCAGGGTTCTGGCCCCGAGCATGTTGGGTGTGTGGGGCAGGGTTGGGTCGAGGGAGGGCAGAAGGTAACTGAAGGCACGGTCGAAAAGGAGGATCTTGAGTCAGGCTTTGAAGGAGGCAATTGAGGGAGGGAGCAAGGAGAAGGGATTGTGGAATAGTTGTGGAGCTGAAAGCCCGGCCGCCGATGGTAAGGTGGATCAGTCAGGAGACATGGAGCAGGCCAGATGAACGGAGGGAGTGGACAGGTTGATAGGATGTCAGCAGGTCAGAGAGGTAGGAAGGGCCAATAACCAACAGCAACAACAAAATTGCATTTATATAGCATCTTTCACGTTGGGAGGACGTCCCAAAGCGTTGAACAGTCAAGTCGGGACCTGAACGGTGGGGGGGGGGGGGGGGGGCGGGGGAGGGGAGGGGACGGGGGAGGGGGGAGCGGTCGGTGTAGGGGGAAGGAGAGGGGGAAGAGTTTGTTGGAGAGCCGAAGGCACGGTCGAAGAGGAAGGTCTTGAGACCGGCGTTGAAGGCAAGGCCGTGGAGGGGCTTGAGAGTGAGGACGAGGATCTTAAATTGTATCCTCTGCGGGATGGGAAGCCAGGGTAGCCGGGAGAGGGTTGGGGTGTGATGGGGTCACGGAACCTGGTGTGGGAGAGGACACAAGCTGCAGGGTTTTAAGATGACCTGGAACTTGTGGAGGGACGAGTTGGGGAGGCCGTCAAGGAGGGTGACATGTACGAGTGTATATATTTGTGGGCGAAACGCGACAGCCAATTGCGCACGGCAGCGTCCCCCACACACACAGTCGTGGAATGAAATGACCAATTTTATGATTGTGTTTTTTTTGGAGGGATTATTATTAGGCGCGCAGTCGATTCACCTTAGAGTATATTCTGTGAAGCGCTTTGAGATGTCTAGAAGACGTGAAAAGCGCTATATCGGATGCAAGGATTATTATTATTAATGTTATCATTAATATTATTATTCCACCTATCCATCTCTGGGGTTTCTATGGGGAGTTGTGATGCATAGAACTTTATTTGGTTTCAATTTGTTTGGGTTAAATGTGTTTCTGTGGCTGAACACGTTGTTACCGTTTTATGGCGAGGCTACAAGGCAACAACCACTTGGTGACGTAACGCATTTCACACAGAGTTGTAGTTTGGAGCACTTTGCAGAGATGTGGTTAGAAATTGAGCAATGAGAGTTGGGGGGAAGGGGGCAAGTCCTCTCTCCCATCTTGTTAACACCCATCATGACCCTATCACCCTCCATCCTCGCACGACTCCCCGACTCCCCTTCACTCAGAAGATACCCACTTCACCTGCCCCATCATTGGCGGGCAGCCCTTCTGCTTCTCTGTCCCCATCCTCTGGGACTCTGTCTCACCGTCCCTCTGCCTCGCCCCCCTCCCCCACCCACCTCTCAAGACCCGCCTCAAGACCCTCCTCTTCAACAGTGCCTTTGGTCGCCCTCCTACCCCCCCCCAACCCTCACTGCTCTCCACCCCACCTGATCCCAACCACCAGCTCGGATCCTTGACTGTCCAGAGTTTTGGGATGTCCTCCTGACGTAAATGTAATTTCTTGTTGTTTTGCTAATTCTGGAAAGGATTAAGAGCAGCTTATCCAGAGCCAAGGTTTGGTGCGGGGGAGGGGGTACCCCAGTTGTGATCACAGATACTGGTGTAAGTTTTTGTGTAGCTTTGAAAGCCTCAGTCGGACGGAGTCCCTGTAGCTGAGTGGTTGAGATCGCTGGCTTCACAAGTGAGAAGGCCTGGGTTACTTCATGGCCAGGGTGAAAGAAACCTTTGGAAACTTTCCTTATGCCACAGGCATGGCTCTGTTTACCTAACAGTGAGTCGGAGCCAGCTTGTTGAATGGCGGATGCCTTTCTCGCGTAATGGTTTTCTGCCAGTGAGGTTAGCAAGTGGTCTGACCTTCCGAGATATTCCTTGACATCGGGTTGCTCTGCTTGCTAACTAAGAGTGTGGTTGGTTTATGCGGGCAGCAGTTTTTGCTCTGTGAGCACAGTTACGCACCACAGTGTGTGAACCGCCATCTTCAGATGATATGAAAGGAAACCATTTGTTATTTATACCGAAGGCAGAGTGAGAGGACTGAGCCAAGGACCTGAGCGAGAAAACCTCGAGATATTAGAGACTCAGCTTTCAATGGTGGGGGCAGGAGAGAGAGAGAGAGAGGCCAGATTAGGTCATAGAGGACATTGATCTGCTGGGAGGCAGAGGAGCCTGGAGCAAGGTCAAGGTGGAACAGGACTGCCATTCTGCCCTCGCACTCTGGGACTCCAGCCTGAGACCCTTACCTCATCCATCCACCCACCCACCCACCTAGACAAACCCACCTAGACAAACCCACCCACCCAACTGCTTAGAATGTGTACAATTACCTCCTCCATCTCTCTCCCCCGGGCTCGGACGTCAGACACTGAAGGTTGCTATAGATACACACACAGTATACGCGCAACCAGTGTTGCATTTGATCTTGCACCTTTTGTCACGTCTTCTAGACGTCTCAAAGACGTTCACAGGATACGCTGGCATGTGAATTGACAGTTTTGTGAGCAAAACAACGTCACATGCACAGTAACAGAATCCATCAAGGGTATGAAAGCGTGAGAAACGGAGCCACTTGGTGGAAGCGACATTTCCAAATATGGCAGTTGCTCTTTTTTTTTGTACGTTCGTGGCTCGTTCTTAGCACGTCTGCGGAGGTGGTTGTTGACCCTGGATCTCGAGGTCTGGTGTCTCCTCAATCACCTCACTCGCATCTATCCCGTGTCCCAGGATCGACTGAAAGCTCTCGGAATCCTATTTGCCGAGCGCCACTCTTCAACCGAAAGTAGACCGAGTTTTGATTGTTTGCAGTGGGTACGTTTGCAACTCTGAAGTCCTGCAAGAAAGCATTCTCACAATGTAGGGCTGTACAGCTTGCGCACATGCTCACGAATGTGATGTGGTTCAGGACCTAGATCTCTTCACCTGACTCCGGGGCAAGATAAAGTGGTGGGTACAGGGAAGAGAGAGCGAGGTGGGTGGAAAGAGTGAGACATAGATAGACAGACAAACAACAACTCCAACTAATTACACTGATAGAGGGCCTTTTACGTCGGGAGGACGTCAGATAGATAGATAGATAGATAGATAGATAGATAGATAGATAGATAGAGAGAGAGAGAGAGAGAGAGAGAGAGAGAGAGAGAGAGTGAGTGTGAGAGAGAGAGAGAGAGAGAGGTACCCACGCAAATATCCAGACATAAAGACGAGTAGAGTAACAACGAGTGAAAGGCAGTGACACAGGAAGCCTGAGTGCGAGTCAGAAGTAAACAAGCGGCGGGGTGAGAAAACGTTAGCTAGGTGTGAACGCAGTGTGATATTTTGGTCAATGGCTCTGCCTGCCCCACCGAGCCTATCAATGTCTGAGATACTTGTGAGGTTGGGTTAGCAGGTGGGGGGGAAACTGACTCACAGGCAGCAGCGGAGCTGAGAGGCTGGAAATGGGTCACTGTTCTTCCATCGCTGTTTTCCCTCTTCTCTCTGGTGTGTTGCTATCTGCTCTTCGCTATTAACACCTCTTCTCCCCGGTTTGGTTTCAACCCACAACCCCCCTTTGGCTTGTCCTGCCTCCCGCCCTCTCTAGCTTGCCCTTGCCCTCTCCCTCCCAACATGCCCCAGTTCCGACGAAGGGTCGTGGACCCGAAAAACGTCGAATCGCTTTCCCTCTCTCCATGGATGCTGCCTGACCTGCTGCGTTTCCCCAGCAACTTCTGTTCTGTTCCCCTTTTTTGCTCTACGCCGCTCTCGCCTCTTTAACCCATCAACTAACACATTTTCCCCTGTGTCGTCTTTTTCTGTCTTCTTTGCCTACCTTGTCCTGCCTCCCCCCCCCCCCCCCCCCCACCTCCTCACCCCACTCTCTAACTTGTCCTTAAAAGCCTTTCCCTCCCAAAGTGCCCCAGTTCCGACGAAGGGTCGTGGACCCAAAACGTTGGCTCGCTCTCCTTTCTCCATGGATGCTGCCTGACCTGCTGAGTTTTCGCAGTTCTCTCTGCTTTTGTTCTAGCTGGTTTGGCTAGCTGGCACCGTTCACGTTGTATGTATAGGTTTGGGTTTGAGAGACTCACAGTTTCCATGTGGTTTCTACACAAAAATACATATCTTCCTGCCAGCTGACTTGTCTATTGCAAGTGACCCTATCCAGTGAGCAATGGTTGCAATTTGATGAAAGGCAAGGATCGCAGACACACAGACAGAAAGAGAGAGAGAGAGAGAGAGAAACACAGAGAGACAAAGTGAGACACACAGAGAGAAAGAGACACAGAAACACAGAGATAAAGAGAGAGAGATACAGAAAAAGGGAGACAGAGAGAGACAGAAACACGGAGACAAAGAGAGGGACAGAGAGAGGGAGAGACATACACAGACAAAGAGTGGGAGAGATAAAGACAGACGCAGAGAGAAAGAGATAAATAGAGGAACTCAGAGCAGGCACAAGATGCAGAATATATTTTAAAAAATATAAATGACTAATACATTTGATGTTGTGTCCAAAAATATCTTAAATGGACTCGTGGAGTCCTGTAGCTCAGGGGTTAGAGCACTCGCCTTACAAGCCTGAGACCTGTGTTCGAATCCAGGCAGGTCAGGACCAAACCTTGGGCAAGTTTCCTTACTCCACACACACACACACACACACGCCTGATAATAATCCCTCAAAAAAAAAACCACAATAATAAAATTGGTCATTTCAATCCACGACTGTTTGTGGGGATGCTGCTGGACGAAATTGGCTGCCACGTTTTGTCCACGAATATACAGTCAATTCACTTTGCAGTATGTTCTGTGAAGCGCTTTGAGATATCTATCTAGAAAGACGTGAAAAGTGCTATATCAAATTCAAGGATTATTATTACTAATAATAATTATTAATTATAAATGACACCCAAATAATCTAGTAGAACTGTCAGTAGTTTGGTTAGGACATTCTCAAGCGTGGTGATATTGCTGTGTGGGTGTGTGTGAGGTCATGTGAAGGTACCCAGCTTACAATGAAAAGTGCAGTGAGTGTGTATTTGCCAGTCAAGTTAGACACAGAACTAACCCACAAACAAACTGTGAAATGAGTGACTGATTAGGAGGATTAATGGCCATTACACTGGGTGAAATAATAATAATAATCCTTTCATTCAATACAGCACTTTTCGCAGCGCTTCTAGATGTCTCAAAGCATTTCACAGAATGTACTGTAAAGCGAATTGACTGTATATTTGTGGGCGAAACGCGGCAGCCGATCGCACACAGCAGCGTCCCCCACAAACGGTCGTGGATTGAAATGACCAATTTTATTATGTGGGCGAAATGTGGCAGCCAATTGTGCACAGCAGTGTCGCACAAGCTGAGCTGCAGGACTCAGGCCTGATTGCATGTGGGTTGTTTGTGTTATTGCTAATCTGATCGGGTCCCCGTGATCAGTGCTTTGGCAACTTGAGTTTGAAATTTCAACCGTGTCAGGATTGGTGAGAAACATTTTCCAAACGTGCAAACGGCTCGAATTCGATCCTGGTTTTGAAACCGCGTTCTATTTAAGAACTGCAGAAAAACGGGAACCAAATGACTTAACGATAGTCCATCGGCAGGACATCACAAAGCGCTTCCGCGACACACTCCTACAGTGTAGTGACTGTGTGTGGCGCGGGTGAACAGTTTTTTGGGGGATAGAAATGAATTGGTCACCTCAATCCATGATTGTTTGTGGGACGCTGCCGTGTGCGGTGCTGCGTTTCGCACACGAAACCTACAGTCGATTCATTTTGCCGTGTATCCTGTAAAGCGCTTTGAGGCGTCTCGAATACATGATAAGATGCTGTACCAAATGCAAGGATTATTATTCGATTGTTATTATAACTGCACATAGTGCACTTTGATTGGAATTACAGTTCATTCCTTCACCCTCCCCCCCCCTCCCCCCCACCCCCCACACCCACACACACACACACACCACACACACTCGCACGCGTGCAAATTAGTTTTGTTTTTACTGGCAGAACAGCCGGGCCAAATGTGGTATTGTACGGATGATGAAACGCTAGCCAGTTGGCCTACAGCTATTTTTTTCAGCAGAAAAAAGAAATGGGCAGGAACCTGCTCGCCTGATCTGACGACATCCTTCGTTGCAGCGCCTGTATCGAATCTTGCCTCAGACCTGTAATATCTTGTTCCGAAACCTTAAGTTGCACATTGATGGTGCAATTGGTGTACTATGTCTTCAGGACCTCACCTCATGGCTCTTCACCGAGCTCCAAAGGGGTGTTAAAATTCCCCACTCCAACTGATTTTTTTGTTATTCTTAAAACTCAAACCCACGCAGCAATTCTCCAAAAATCCTTAAACCTGCTGTGGCAGCCTGGCTAACCTTGGTAACGTTCTCACCTCGGAATCTGAAGATGAGAGTTACCTAATTCCTACCTCCTACCTCCTACCCCTCCCCTCCTTCTACCCCTTCTGTTCCCAACCACCAGCTCGGGTGTGGATTTTGCTGTCGTTGTTGTTGTTGTTGCTATCAAACTCCGTGCATCAGATAGGACTTAGCACTTAGTCACTCAACACCCACCATGTCAAAACAGTGTGAAGCCACAATACGCGAGGGGAACAGGATACTGGGCTAGTTTGATAAACCAGTTGAGTTTAAATCACCAGGCTGGACACAGTCCTAGTCAAAGCCTAGAGCAAATGGAGAGGAGAGCAATGAGGATTAGGCCCAATGCTAGAGGAATAAGGTAGGAGCAACAAATGGGTAAGGTGGGGGTCTGCAGTCTTGAGAGAAGACAACACAAAGTGACTTTATAGAGGTGTGGAGTCCTCTAGCTCAGTGGTTAGAACACTGTCGGGCAGGATGAAACCTTGGGCAAGTTTCCTCACTCCACACACACACCTCTGTTCATGTAGCACTAAGCAGGAACATGGTGGTTGGTTGATTTGAAGATTGTTTTTCAGGGGGGTATTAATTCCTTTCATAATTTATATATTTTTAAAAAAAATGAAATTTGTTTGTTCTGTTTGTGGGGACACTGCTGTGCACAATTGGCTAACATGTTTCGCCACAAAATATACACTCAATTCACTTTACGGTTTATTCTGTGAAGCGCTTTGAGACGTCTCAAAGACATGATAGGGCGCTGTTTCCAATGCATGGATTTATTACTATTCTACTATTCTACATAATTGTGAAAGTCTTTGTCTCTCTGCAGAGGAATAAAGTACAAAAATTAGAGAAGTGACGTGTAATTTATACAAACCCTTGGGTAAACCACATTTTATAGTACGTGTTCAGATTTAGTGTCCACGTTATGGGAAACATAGGAGGGCTAAGGCCGTATATTAAACCTGAATATTGCTACAGTATTAAGATAATACTGTAAAGTTTAATATTCGTGTGTTCAAGCCCTAAGTAGGGCTCAGATTCTAGTCACATTTGTACAAAAAAATCGAAATGACTTCAGTGCATTGCTCGGACAGCGAGCCTTCCATTGTCAGAGATGCCTTCCTTTGGATGAGTCGTTAAACCCTCGTTGCCCAAGAATCACATGCATGGCATTTGGTTCACAGTGAATTGTGCAGTGACTGGGTACTGTGTTCGATTTTGGAGCCAAATATTGTAGCCAATTTTGAGATAGCGTCAAAGCGATTGAAAATGTATCTGTGTGGAATGATCGGCCGGGGCATTGGAAGACATGTCTCGTTTCGAATAGTGCCTTGGGCTATTTAGCAGCCACCCCAACAGGGAGATGGGGCCTCGGTTGGTCTCATCTGAAGGATAGCGCTTTGGACATTGTGCTCCCTCTAGTGCTGTCCAGCTGTGTCAGCCTGGATTGAGGTTAAGGTCGCAAACAACAACAAAATTACATTTGTATAGCGTCTTTCACGTCAGGAGGACATCCCAACCTGCTGAAACCTCCTCACCCAGAGTATCAATCTCTGGGTGAGAAGATCAATCAATCAAATCAATCAATTAATCAAAACTTACATTTATATAGCGTCTTTCCTGTCGAGAGGACATCCCAAGGCGCTGTACAGTTAGGTAGGGACAAGAGCAGGGTGGGTGGAGGGGTCGGGGCAGGATGAAGTGAAGAAGAATAGGAAAAATGACTATATATTTGTGGGCGAAACCAAGAACTGAGGCAAGCTAACAATCCATCATGGGCAATGTACTAAATAAAGTCCATCCACAGACAGGCTCCCCCAAAACAGGAGCTGCTGTCTATGTGCCTAATACTCTCTGTAATTGGGTAAGCAGGACGTGTCCTTCCAGAAAGAGAGCATAGATTCACTTCCTTCACTCCCTGGCACCTCCCTATCTCTCCGCCCTCCTCACTCCCCAGTTATGGAGCCCTGTAGCTCAGTGGTTGGAGTTCTCGCCTCGCAAGCGAGAGACCTGGGTTCGATTGCAGGCAGGGGGTGGCGAAACCTTGGGCAAGTTTCCTTACTCCACACGCCTGATGATAATTCCTCAAGAAAAAATAATAAATTGGTCATTTCAAACCATGACTGTTTGCGGGGACGTTGCTGTGCACAATTGGCTGCCGCGTTTCGCCCACAAATATACAGTCGATTCACTTTACAGTATATTCCGTGAAGCGCTTTGAGATGTCCTCCCAACGTGAAAGGCGCTCTAGAAATGCAATTTTGTTGTTGTTGTTAATAAGATCTGAAAAGCGCTACATCAAATGCGAGGATTACAGTATTATTATTGTTTTATTCCATTGTAGCCAAAGGGAAATTTTCCATGTGTGGTTGGTGTACTTATGTGTAGGAAACTATTGGTTTGGTCATTCTGAACTATGGTTTTTCGTGTGTATTGTGACACCATGCTGACAATGGAGGAAATCCCACAAATTATTGCAGCATTTCCTCTATCACAGAAATGCCGTTCTCATATGGGATCCCAATGCTGAACGCAATACTGCACAAGCGCAGGCCTCTGTCTGACTTCCTTGCTGGTACGTTCGATAAGACCTGTGATACATCTAGGATTATTCCTAATCCTTGCGTTTGATGTCATGCCTGATCACACTGTTCAAACGCCTCAATGTGCTTCACAGAATATACTGTGTGAATTGACAGTATATTTTGTGGGAGAAGCATGATAAGGGAATTGATCCAACTAACCTCATGCATTCAGTGACCACATTATTCTGATTTTTTTTTAAAGGGTTTACTACGTCAGTAAAATCAATCCACCAATCGACTAATGACTGGGTTCCTGTTTGCTGCTGGGTAAACAGAGGCGTGTATGGAGTAAGGAAACTTGCCAAACATTTCTACCGGCCTGGAATCGAACCCAGGTCCTCCTGCTTGCGAGGTGAGTTACTGAGCCACAGGATTCCCATGTTCCGGAAACAGGCTGTTTAGCCCAACTAGTCCATGCCGGAGGACTTATCATTCACAATTATAAGAACATAAGAATTAGGAGCAGGACTAGGCCATTCAGCCCCTCGAGCCTGCCCCGCCATTCAATAAGATCATGAATGACCTTCTAATCTAACTCCATCTGCCCTGCCTTATCCCCATATCCCTTAATCCCTTTGTCCATAAGAAATCTATCAATCTCAGTCTTGAGGGGTAGAGTAAATTCACTACCCTCTGAGTGAAGAAGTTTTTCCTCAACTCAGTGTGAAAAGTCTGACCCCTTAATCTTAAGACTGTGACCCCTGGTTATAGTTTCTACAAGCTGGGAAACAATCTCCCCACTGTCTACTCTGTCATGGTATAAAGGATTAATGGTAATGGAGTTAGCATTGTACAACAACAACTTCTATTTATACGGTGCCTTTCATGCGGCGTAGTGTCCTGGAGCTGACCCCGAGCCAGGGAGGGAGGGAGGGAAGGAGGGAAGGAGGGAGGCAGGGAGGGAGGGAGGGAGGGAGGGAGGGGGCAGATGACCATAAACACCATAAAAAAACAAAGGTCTTTAGGTGGGATCCAATGGTTGGGAGGGAGGGGGTAAAGCCTCCCTCCCTCCCAACCATTGGATTGAGGGAGAGAGTTCCAGTGTTTTGGGGTGCAGTGACTAAAGGAACAGCCACGGATGGTGAAACGGAGGAGGCGAGGCACAGCTGAGTGGAGGCAGTGGGTGGGAAGTGTGGGGGTGGGGGGTGTAAGCAGGTCAGTTAGGGAGGGAAATATGAGAGAATTCAGGGGTGTGAAAATGAGTCCGAGGATCTTGAAATCGATCCATCCAGTGGCTGGGAGCCAGTGAAGCCTGGCAAGGCCTGGTGAGATGGGGGGATTTGTAAAATGTACCCTGCAAATCACATATAAAAAAACGTTTATTGGCAATCACGAATTGACATGGCATTTCTTAATGGTGTGTGTATCAATTCCCCTAGAACCTTCAGTTCTGGAACCCTATCCCGCAGTTCCTCCGCCTTGCCCCAGCCTTGCTTCCTTCAAGACCCTCCTCTTTGACTGTGCTTTCGATCAATCGCCTTTCCCACCCCGCCCTCCACCCTCCAACCCCCTACCCCCAGCTTGGGTCCAAAATATTGACGTCCTCAAAGGCGCTACACAAAAGTAATTTTATTGTTGTTGCTTAACAACATAAGTACATAAAGATTTGCTAGTTCACCTTCCCCCATCTTGGCAGTTGCTTACATGTCGCAACATCAACAAAATTATATTTTTAGAGCGGCTGTCATGTCGGGAGGACATCCTAAGGGGCTGGACTGTCCCAAACTATGTACTGTATCCTGAGATATTATTTTCCAACAGAAATCTATTTCATTTTTCTCTGAGACCCACTAACCTCCTACCGACCTGTCTGCTTCCTCCACTCTGTGGGTTCTGGCCTCGCCTGCCCCACCATTGGCAGGAGGGCGTTCAGACTCTCTGGCTCCACCCTCTGGAGCTCCATCCCACAATCCCTGTGCCCCTCCATCTTCCTTGCCTCCTTGAAAACCAGAAACAAGACCCTCTTCTTCGATTGCACCTTCGGACACCCTCCCATCCCTACCCTCCCTGCCCTCCACACCTCCTGATTCCAACCCCCTGCTCAGTTGCCGATCCCTGACTGTCTGGCGGCTTGGGATGTCCTCCTGATGTAAATGCCAAATAAATCTGATGTTGTTGGTGATGAAACAAAGAACACCTTCTGCTTCTATCGTCTGTCTATCTGACCGTCCGTCGGTTCATCCGCCTGCCCCCCACCACACCCCAGTCGTCCGCCCACCCGCCCGCCTGCCCGCCCGCCCACCCACCAGTCCGTCTGTCATCCTTTGGGAGCCTGTTCCACATGTTTATTACTCCCTCATTGAAGTTGTGTCTCCACAGATTTGTCCTGGACTATTTGCCATTGTCCAATTCTTTCTTTCTTTCTTTCAGGATTTAGCACGGGGATGTTGAGAGGAAAGCCAGAAACAGTCCGCAAATGAACCTCACTTGTAATATCACCAGCGAGGCTAATAATGACCTGTTGATCACAATCTACAGCCTGGTTCTGATCGTTGGCGTCCCGGCAAACATTCTGACTTTGGTTCTCACCGTAGTGCAAATCAAGAAGAAGAATGTGCTGTCTGTCTACCTCTTCACCTTGTCTGTGTCAGACTTGGTCTACATGACCACCATCCCTAGGTGGATGAGTTACGTGATCCACGGACACAAGTGGCACGGGTCTGAATTACACTGTCAGATAACTGGCTTCATTTTCTTCAACAACCTCTACATCAGCATCCTAATCCTCTGCTGTATCTCGGTTGACCGTTACGTAGCGGTGGTTCACTCCCTCGAGTCACGGGGCCAGCGACGGCAGAAGCACGCCTGGGCAATCTGTGTCGTTGTCTGGCTCCTGGTCATGGCAGCCCACGTTCCTGTCTTCACCCTGAAAGACAAAAAGGAAAATTCTGAATCCTGCTTTGAAAACTTCCCGATGTCCGCCGTGGTGGCCTCTTTGAGCATCGCCCGTTTCTGCATTGGTTTCGTCGTTCCGTTGGTCACGCTCACCGTCACGAACATTAAGGTGTTCCAGGCTGTCAAGGCAAGTGTGGGCTCGACCACTAGACAGAAAACCAAAGTGAAAACTCTGGCCATTTCCGTCATCACCATTTTCTTGTTCTGTTTTGCCCCCTACCATTGCCTTCTCCTGGGCAGAGCTGTCGTTTCCTTCCTCAGTGATGAAGTGAAGTGCGCCTTTGAGAAAAGCGTCCACTCACTGTCCACTGTGTTTCTCTGCCTGTGCACAGTGAACAGTGCCATCAACCCCATCCTCTACATCTTTTCCAGTGAAAACTGCAGACAGGACCTTCGACGAGGGCTGAGATGTTTGAGGAACGTTTCTAACCACAGCAACAGGTCTGAGAGCATGACCCTCGCCACACCCAGATCCAGACAACAACAATAACAACAGAATTACATTTATAGAGCGCCTTTCGCGTCGGGAGGACGTCCCAAGGACCTAAACATCATCTGGTGAACTGTCTTTCCCCTTGGTGTCAAGTGATGGCAATCACTCCTGCAACAGCCTCAGTGCCTGCAGGTCTACAACCTAGTATCTGACACAGCGCCTTGCAGAGCGGCTCATAGAGATGGGAGGTTGACTGTCATCGCTTTGAGTCCACTTGTGGAAGGTGCTGTGCAAACGGGAATTGTCGACGGTCCCACCCCAAATCCCCCCTTTCACTCCATCCTCCCCTCCCCGTCCCCGACCCCAGCTCGCGTCTAAAGCCCTGACTGCCTAGCGCCTTGGGATGCCCTCCTGACGTGAAGGGCGCTCTATGCAAATGTCATTTTGTGGTTGTTGTTGTTGTTGTACTGAATTCTGTTGTACTGAATGCTGCATCATTCTGTGATTGTATAAATTAGTGTGAATATCTTCTCAGGGACTATTGGCAGGAAATGTATATGTACAGCATATGTCACACATGGTAATGGTAATATACTCAATCATGCCATTCTCAGGCTGCCAAAACCCTCGTCCATCCGTTCATCACATCAAGGCTATCCCCCAGAGGATCGAATTCAGGTTTCCTAGTCCTCGCCTTCAAGGCCTTGTGAATGTGGAGGTCCATAGGGGGCAGTAGGTTGGAGAGAAGGGGAGGGGGGGGGTGCCCTATCTCTCCAACCTGCTGTCCCCATGTGGATCTCCACGCCTCCTCCATTCAGCAGAACTCTGGCCTTCTCCATGTCCCCCGCCCGACCCGCCCTACCATCAGCCTACTTTCAGTCTCTGCCCTCACACTCTGAAACTCCATCCCACAGTCCCTTCACCTCGCTCCCACCCTCTCCCATCACTGAGTGTATGCTCCATCCTTGGCCCCCTACTTCTTTTATTTATCTATGCAGTCAACCCTTGCCGAGGGTTGACTGCGGATTCGCCTCTACGCGAAGAAATAAATATGGCACTGTCTGGCCCCGTGCACATGTGCACTTGGGCGGACGCCGCCAACTCCCGTCTAAGTCCAATGATTCCTCGGTCTCGGAGGAACCTGATGGTATTGCATGTTAAACAGAAGAGACACGGAGAGAGAGAGTCTCGTAGCAATTCCAGGATCAAAGGTAAAATAATTTAGCCAAGCTGTGGTAGTGTAAGGTGGTGTTTTATTGTCTCCAGTGAGTCAGTGAGAGCGGGGAAGGCGACGAGCCAGGAGAGCGGGCCAGCCTGCTGTAATGGTGGATGTGCCTGGAGGCTTGAGGTTGGATGGCCTGTGGATGGATTCCTCTAACCCCTTTTTTCCCATTACTCATTAAGCTTACCGAACGCGATTTTACCGAGTGTGCTGTTTTCCAGGAATGTAAACCCTGCGTGTGACTGTGAAAAACTGTGTAAAATTTCACACAGAATCATAGCATTTTACAGCACAAAAGGAGGCCATTTGGCCCATCTAGTCTGTGCCGGCTCTTTGAAAAGAGCAACTCAATCCCACTGCCCATAACCTAACAGACCTGTTCTCCCTAAATAAAGATCTAATTCTGTTTTAAAAGCTGTTATGGAATCGGCCTCCACCACCTTTTCAGGCAATGCATTCAGGATTCGAACAACCCGCTGAGTGAAAACATTTCTCCTCAGCTCCCCTCTGCTTCGTTTTGAAACTATTTTAAATCTGTGACCGCGAGTCACTGATTAGCCCACCAGTGGAAACAGTCTTACCCTATTCACCCTGTCGAAACCTCTCATAATCTTAAAAACCTCTATCAGGTCTCCTCTCGATCTTCTTTGTTCTAGAGAGAATAAGCCTAGCCTATCTAACCTTTCCTCGTAGCTGAAGCCCCTCATTCCTGGTACCACGTATGCAGATGACCCACAAATCTACATGTCCTTGTCCAGCAGCATGACTACTGATGTACTCGTATTGTTTTTTTTTTATCAAACATTGTATGAAGGGTATTATAAAAATGTGAGTTGTTGTTGCTGTAATTGTACGCAAAGAACTGTGCAAGTGTACTGCACCTTGAGCCATGCAGACAGACAGACAAACAATTTAGTTTTTTACCAATAGCTGTATTCCATTTATTTTTTCAATGTTTTGGTTTCAAATTAAAGACCACTGTGTAAAACTTCATTTGCAATGTCACTTTTTTTCTAGTATTGTGGACAACAGTAAGAATCCTTGCATTTTATACAGCGCCTTTTCAGTTCTCCGAGACATCTCCAAGCGCTTCACAGGACAAAACACACAGCCAATTCACTGTGAAGTGAATTGGCTGTGTGTTTTGTGGGCGAAATGTGGCAGCCAATTGTGCACACCCTTGTCCCACAAACACTTGAGGATTGAGCGACCAAATTATAAAAATGTTTGAAGGAATTATTCCCCCAGAAACACAATCCGCCAATAGACTAACAATTGGGCTCCCACTTACTGTGAGGTAAACAGAGGAGCGTGCAGTGAGGTAAATTGCCTAACGTTTCGCTCTCCTGGGAATCAAACCCGGCACCTTGCGAGGTGAGCGCTCACTGACTCTATATATGGCACCTGCAAATTTGATTTACATCCCTCACCTCTTTCAAGGTACACCTCAAAACATACCTCTCTGTCTGTGATTTTGGATATCATTACATTGCATCTCGGCTCGACTATGCAAACGCCCTGCTTGTCGGCCTTCCCAATTCCTCCCTTCACAGGCTGCAGATAATTCAGAACTCTGCGGCCCGTGTGCTCTACTGATCCAAACTCCATGAGACCATCTTCGCCCAACTCCATTGGCTCCCCATCATCCAGAGGATCCAATTCAATGTGGTCCTCATATCTAAAGCCCTCCATAACCTTGCCCCACCCTACATCCGTGACCTCCTATCCCTTTACTAACCTGCCCGCTCCCTCTTCTCAGCAGGCTCTGACCTGCTCCACGACCCCCGACCCATCGGCCCCACCATTGGTGGGCGAGCCTTCAGCCACTCTGCCCCCAACCTCTGGAACTCCATCCTGTAGTCCCTCCGCCTCGCCCCCTCCCTGGCCTCCTTCAAGTCTCGCCTCAAGACTTTCCTCTTCGATGGACCCATCGACAACTCCTAATCCCCCCACTTCCCTCCCCACCCCCGTCCTCAGCTCGGGTCTGAAACAATGACTGTCCAGCGCCTTGGGACGTCTTCCTGACGTGAAAGGTGCTATACAAGTGTAATTTTGTTGTTGTTGTTGTTGTATCTATCGCCTCCTCACAGTCACCCCCAACTCGCACCCACAGCGCCAGTCCCCAGTCAGAACTGTCAAGCACTTTGGGCTGTCCTCCCGACGTGAAAGCTGCTGTGTAGGTGTTTCAATTCTTAGAACAATGTTTTGGAGAAAACCTACTCAAGAATGAGTTATGATGGACATTGATAAAACATCACAAAGGAATGGAGGCTCTGTATCAAATTCATACTGAGTTGAGCAAAAACTTTTTCACTCAGAGGGTAGTGAATTTATGGAATTCTCTACCCCAGATGGCTGTAGATGCTCAGTTGCTGAACGTATTCAAGACTGAGATTGATAGATTTCTTATGGATTAAGGGATATGGGGATAAGGTGGACAGCTGGAGTTAGAATAGAAGATCAGCCATGATCTTATTGAATGGCGGGGCAGGCTCAAGGAGCCGAATGGCCTACTCCTGCTCCTAATTCTTGTGCTCTATGTTCTTATATAAATGCCAGCATTGATGTCAAGGGTAAACTCAACGCTGGCTTAATTTGTCAGACATATTCACTTATGTATGAATACATATGCCAAACTTGCCACTCCTGATAACTCTGTAGTGGGGCCCTTTCCCTGGGAGAGACGAGGTACCAGGAACTTACTGTATTTCTCATGCAGTTAAGACCATGACCAATTCATCTGGGGGAACGGTGGTGGGGGATTGTAGGTCAGGTCACTTAGCTGTAGTACATTGCTGCACATTGCTGCTCGGACAAGCAGACCACATTAGCCTCACCGGAAGCCACATTCAAATAAGCTGTGGAGCAAGACGTTGCAGCTCCCTCTCACGCTCGTTGTTGCGAGGCTGTGCTGTTGGATCTCTCATCGTTAACACGTGGTAATTGCCACCGCCACTTGTTGCCACCAAATAAATGAAGGCAAGAGGCTTCACCACTGCTTCTCCTAGATACTTAAGAACATAAGAAGTAGGAGCAGGAGTAGGCCATTCGGCCCATCGAGCCTGCCCCGACATTCAATCATGGCTAATATTCCATTCTAACTCTAACTACACTGTTTGCACGCCTGGGCCTTTTACTCTCCTTCCGTTTAGCGGGCTCCGGTCTGCTTCATGTCCCCTGCGACTGGCCTGACCCACCATTGGCGGGCAAGCCATCAGCCACTCCACCTCCCCCCCCAACCCCCACCCCCCACTCTCAGGAACTCCATACCTCTGTTTGGATCTGAAACACGTCCTTCTGACGTGAAAGATACTATATACCTGTAGTTTTGTGTTCTTGTGTTTGCAATTATGTGCTATCCGGTGTAAATTTCAATGTGTAATGTGATGATGATCAAACTGTTGAGATGAAAGTATAGCTGTCAATGTGTGACTTCCCCAGTCAACCTCTCCCATTGCACAGGCTCGGTGCAATGTACAGCTATGAGAAGCCCACCCTGCCTGTCTGTCTGTGCTGGCTCTCCATAACACACATTCCATTCCAGACACAGCAAAATGGGACACTCTCAGTTTGGTTTGGGTCATTTTAAATGCAGGGATGGGTTTCCAAGTGTGTCACTCGGCTGATCACAACTAGAAAAAAGCTTTGACACCTTTAGACACCAGATGGTGATATGGCAGAAGAACAAGCGGACACAGAATTGGAGGTTTAATGGGCAATCTCAGGACAAGCACAAGGAGATTTTTCTTTAATGCAGAGGGTAGTCAAGGCCTGGAAATAGTTGCCAGGATGACTGTTGGAGGCCGGGAGATTGGAACTCATTGGAAAAGAAGCTTGAAGGTGTGATGGAGGGATGTGATTGGAATCAGCCAACGGACTTTCTTCATCCAGAGCCAATCTTGTGATCTCGGTGTTTTGAGATGTTCTTTGGCCTGAAACATTTTGCAGAAATAGGAGTTGCTGACTGTCCAGTGTTTCGGGTGCTGTAGCTCAGTGGTTAGAGCATTCGCCTTGCAAGTCAGAGGACCTGGGTTCGATTCCCAAGCGAATCAGGGCGATACCTTAGGCAAGTTACCTTACTCCACACATGCCTCTGAACCTGGTTATTAGTTGATTGGCGGATTAATTTTTCTGGGGGTAATAATCCTTCCCCCAAAAGTAAAATCAAAGTATACAATCAATTCACCTTTTCCGTGAAGAGCTTTGAGGCATCTTGAAGACGTGAAAACAACAACAACAAAATTACATTGATAATAACAATAATCCTTGCGTTTGATATCGCGCTTTTCACATCTTATCGACGTCTCAAAGCGCTTCACAGAATATACTGCAAACTGTGTTTGTGTGCGAAACGTGGCAACCAATTGCGCACAGCAGCGTCCTCCACAAACAGTCGTGGATTGAAATGACCAATTTTATTATTGTGTTTTTTTTTGACGGATTATTATTATAGAGCGCCTTTCATGTTCAGGGAGGATATAGCGCCATATCAAATGCTACGATCACGATTATGGTAACCTAGATTCATCTAATCCATGAGCTGTAGGAGAAAGATGATCATCTGATGGATCTAGGCTGGATTGGAACTGAGCTGACTTGCCTCCTTTGATGGTTGTGCCAAGTGACGTATCAGTACCTTCTTGTGGTTTTCATCATATGCTCATTCTGAAAATCCTGGTGCTCAAACACTGAACCGTTTCCGTTCTTCAGAAATGACCTAATTGAGAAGGTCCATGACATTAGGTGAGTCACGTGGACCTACCTGCGGGATAAGTAAATGTCTGTACCATAACGGTTAGAGAACTCGGCTCGCAAGCGAGAGAACCCGGGTTTGATTCCTGGGTAAGGTGAAAAAAAACACACACACACACACACATACACACATATGCACACCTCTGCTTACCTAGCAGTAAGTAGGAACCCGTTTGTTAGTGGATTGGCGGATGACTTTTCTGGAAGTAATATCCGCCCCCAAAATAAATGAACAATAATTTTGTCACTCAATCCACAACTGTTTGTGGGACGCTGCTGTGCGCAATTGGCTGCAGTGGTTCACCCACAAAAATATACAGTCAATTCACCACATAGTACATTCTATGAAGTGCTTTGAGACGTCTTGAAGATGCAATCAGGTACTGTATCAAACCCCCAAATCATTTAATTTATTTTTATTTATCTTGAAGGGATTATTAACCCCAGAAAAGCCATGCACCACTAACATCCTGGATCCTACTTCCCGCGAGGTAAGCCGTGTGGAGTGAGGAAACTTGCCCAATGTTTCGCTCTGCCCGGGAATCGAACCCAGTTCCTCTCACTTGCGAGGCAAGTGCTCTAACTCCTGAGCCGCAGGAACTTGTAGCCTCTGTGGTGCCCAGGAGTGTGCTTTGGATCTTCAATTATTAGAAATGATGAGTTCAGTTGGTAGTTAAAGATCCTATGGCGCTATTCGAAAAGAGAAGGTGGTGTCTCTCTCTCCAGGGTCCTGGCCAACAATCTCAAAGATAAAACTGACCATGTATTTCATGGCTTGTTGGTGGTTGTTTGTTGTGGTGTTAACCCATACACAGTCACTACAATTGTGAGCGGCTGTTTTTCAGAATGGAGGGAAGTGAGCAGTGGTGTGCCACAGGGATCAGTTTTGGGACCATTGCTGTTTGTAATCTACATCAATGATCTGGACTTGGGTGTACGGAGTACAGTTTCCAAGTTTGCAGATGACACTAAGTTAGGGAGAATAGTAAATAGTGAGGAGGATAGTAGCCATCTGCAAGAGGATATAGACAAATTGGTAAAGTGGGCAGACACATGGCAGATGAAGTTTAATGCAGAGAAGTGTGAGGTGATGCATTTTGGGAGAAGAAATGAAGGGAGGCAATATAGGCTAGATAGTAACATTTTAAATGGTGTGAAGGAACAGAGAGACCTGGGGATTTGTGTTAGTGACTCGTTGAAGGTGGCAGGACAGGTAGACAAGGCTGTTAAAAAGGCATATGGGATACTAGGCTTTATAAATAGGGGTATAGAGTACAAAAGTCAGGAAGTGCTGACTAACCTCTATAAGACTTTGGTGAGGCCTCAGCTGGAATACCGTGTTCAATTCTGGTCACCACACTACAGAAAGGATGTGAAGGCATTGGAAAGGGTACAACGAAGATTTACTAGGATGGTGCCAGGATTGAGGGACTTCAGCTATGAGGAGAGGCTAGATAGGCTAGGGTTATTCTCTCTGGAGCAGAGAAGATTGAGGGGAGATCTAATAGAGGTTTATAAGATCATGAGGGGTTTCGACAGGGCAAATAGAGAAAAACTATTTCCACTCATGGGTGAATCTGTGACTCGTGGTCACAGATTTAAAATAGTTTCAAGGCGGAGTAGAGGGGAGCTGAGGAGAAATCTTTTCACTTAGCGAGTTGTTCGAATCTGGAATGCATTGCCTGAAAAGGTGGTGTAGGCTGATTCGATAACAACTTTTAAAAGGGAATTAGATCTTTATTTAGGGAGAACAGGTCTATTAGGCTATGGGGAGCGGGCAGGGCAGTGGGATTGAATCGCTCTTTTCAAAGAGCCGGCACAGACTAGATGGGCCGAATGGCTTCCTTTTGTGTCGTAAAATTCTATGAATCTAAAAAATAAAAAAAGTAAAAATTGATTGCAATTCCCTGTGATGTGCATTGTTTATGTATTATTATAGGTGTTGTAGGAGTGAAGTCCTGTAGCTCAGTGGTTAGAGCTCTCGCCTTACAATAATAATAATAATCATTATAATCCTTGCATTTGATATAGCGCTTTTCACATCTTCTAGACGTCTCAAAGCGCTTCACAGAATATACTATTAAGTGAATTGACTGTATGTATGTGGGCGATGAGTGAGATGTGTGTTCAAATCCAGGCAGGTCTGGGCGAAACCTTGGGCAAATTTCCTTACTCCACACGGCTAATCCCTCCAAAAAAAAACACAATAATAAAATTGGTCATTTCAATCCACGACTGTTTGTGGGGGACACTGCTGTGCGCATTTGGCTGCCACGTTTCTCCCACAAAGATACAGTCAATTCACTTTACAGTATATTCTGTGAAGCGCTTTGAGAAGTTGATACGATGTGAAAAGTGCTATATCAAATACAAGGATTATTATTATATTATGTTGTATCAAATGCAGGTATAGGTTACGATAAGAAGCTTAGTAAAGAATGTCTTTGGTCCCATCTTCACTGGCTCCCCATCCCTCAGAGGATAGAATTCAAAATCCTCATCCTCACTTTCAGTGCCTCCACAGCTTTCCCCCCGCCTACCTCCCTGACCTGCTGATCCCCTATCAACCTGTCCGCTTCATCCATTCAGCAAATGTTAGACTACTCCATATCTCCCAGTGACCCACCTTACCATCAGTGCCTGAGCTTTCAGCCTTTCTACCCTCACGCTTTGGAACTCTATCCCACAATCTCTTCCCCTTGCTCCCTCCCTGGCCTCCTTTAAATGCCGCCTCAAGACCCTCCTCTTTGATGGTCCCAAATCCCCCCCTTTCCCTCCACTCTCCCTGTGCCCAACCCCACCTTGGGTGTGAAACAATGATTGTCCAGCACCTTGGGATGTCTTCCTAACATGAAAGGCGCCTATACAAGTGTAATTTTGTTGTTGTTGCTGTTCAAGACCTGACAAGACAGAAGCCATACTCTTTGGCTCTCGTCAATGTCTTCAATCACATGGCTCTCACCTCCTCCACCTACCCAGCCTGCCCCTAAAACTCTCTGAACCTATACGCAACCTTGGCATCAGGTTTGACCCCCAACTGTCCTTCCTCCCCCACATCTGGTCCCTCACCAGCATCGCTTTTTTCCACCTCTGACGGATACGCCGTCTCCGGCAATACCTCACCCCAAAAGCTGCTGAAATGCCTTTGTCACCTCTTGGCTGGACTTTTGGAATGCCCTCCTTGCTGGTCTCCCCTCCACCACAATCCATAAAATCCAACACATACAAAACTCCTGCCCACATTCTCACCCACATCAAACTTTGCTCCACCATTACCTCAGTCCTTTTAAGACTTCACTGGCTCCCTGTCCTGGAGAGGATCGATTTCAAAATCCTCACCCTTGTTTTCTTATACCCCACTCCTCTGCTCACCCCTACCTCTCCGATCTCCTCTCTCCTCAAAATAGCACCCGTTGCCTTCGCTCTACTGGGTCTAGCCTCCTCCTTGTCCCCCAGATCCTCTGCTCCACCAACGGGAGGAGGAGATAAGGAGTTAAGGTTCTTAAGTCCTTATTCCCCTCATCACATACTCAACCCACCTCTGTCACCTACCACCCTAGAAAAAAATCCTCCCACTTCCCTCGACTCACACAAACTCCTGCCTTCAGCCACTATGCCCCGAGGCTCTGGAACTCCCTTCTTCACTCCCTTCACCTCGCCCCCTCTCTTCTCAGTTTCAGGTCTCAGCTAAAGACCTTTCACTTCCACCGCGCCTTCGGTCACCTTTCACCCCCTGCCTGTGGCTTGCTCTGGGATCAGTTATTGTGAAGCGCTCTGAGATGCCGTCCGGCCTGGAGGGCGCTATATAAATCGAAGTTGTTGTTGTCGTTGTTGTTGACTCAAGACCCTCCTTTTCGATCATGCCTTCAGACATCCATCTCCATCCTGCCATCTCTTATCCCAACTCTGGCTCCCCACTCACCCCCCATGCTCGGGCCCTGACCCCTGACACTTCAGCGCCTTGGGATGTCTTCCTGACGTGAAAGGCACTCTACCAATGTAATTTTATGATTGACACTCCGATTTTGTGCAGCATTTGCAGGATGGACAGCTTACCCGGTGATATGAACCCATTGTAGGGTGTCTGTCTGTGGGAAGATGGCTCCACAAGATAGATCTGAGAAGTTTCACAGATCTACAGTTTCCTGTCATTGCGTGAGAGACATGTCAAACTGTCGCAGGAAATGTGCGGACGTGTGTAAGTAAAGTTCACTTTTGAGCCACATGGCTAGCATGAGTTTTATTTAAATCATGTTGTAGATAGCCTAGGGGTGCTGGATAGACAGCCGATTCAAATGCCATCCTCTCCGATCTCCCCAGTACCACCAACCACTAATTCCAACTGATCCAAACCTCCGCTGCCCGCAAACTCACCCGCACCAAACTCCGTACGTCCATGATACCATGGAGGTTGAAATCATCTGGGATGAGGAGGCATTCTGAGCAGAATGAGATAGGATGGTGGAGATCTCTGAGAGGAAGATGGGGGAGGGTTTTGTGGGGGCGATAGATAATAAGAATTTTGAGGAAAAGGTTGGAGGGACAATAATAATACTACTACTACTGCTAACAAAAATAATCCTAGCATTTGAAATAAGGAGGGGAAGGTTCTGGGAGTAGTGATTAAGCCGAGTGAGTACCTGGGAGATAAGAACCACACCACCACCACAGTGGTTAGTGGGGTGAGGATATTGAAATCAATTGGTTTGATGATAGGGAGCCACTGGAGCCATTACTTCATCTGCCTTAACTCCTTATTCCCCTCCCCACACACTCAACCCACCTCTATCACCTACCACCCTAGAAAAAAATCCTCCCTTTTCCCTTGAGTCATACAAATTCCTGTCTTCTAGCCCACCTCTCAGAATAACCAACCCTCCTTACTCTCTCTTCTCCACAAGTCCGTCTCCTCCATTCTTGACTCCCCTTACGTTCCAAACCCTCACATATTCCCCCTGGTATACCAGCCGCCTCCGACCTTTCAAGATGCAAGTGCGAGCCACCAAATAAACCTGAACCAAATCCGAACAAACAGTCTATCGGTAGATTTAGCTTGACCCCACTAAGACCTATGTTCAGACCTTGTCTCCGCCAAATCATCCTTTTACTCCAAGATAATCTTGGAGACCAAGGACAATTCCAGGTTCCTCTTCTTCACCATTAAATATCTTCTTGGCCTCCCCAATTCTTCCTTCCACAGATCATCCAGAACTCTGCAGCCAGTATCCTCTCCTGCACCAAGCTCTGTGATCTTATCAACCGCACCCTCCCACGATTCCACTGGCTTCCCATCACACAGTGGATTCAATTCAAGATCCTAGTCCTCACCTTCAAGGCCCTCCATTACCTAGTCCCACCCTACCTCTTTAATCTTCTAACCTCCTTCCAATCTGTACATTCCCTTTGCTTAGCAGGTCCTGTCTGCTCCCTGCACCCTGACCCAACATCCCAACCATTGGTGGGAAAGCCTTTAGCCACTCTGCCCCCAACCTTTGGAATTCCCTCCCTCAATCTTTCTGCCTTGTTCCCCTTTCTAGCCTCCTTCAATTCCCTCCTCAAGATCCTCTGCTTCGACTGTGCCGTTGATCACCCACATTTTCCCCCCTTCTCTCGACCCTCTCCGATCTAAACCACTGACAGTCCAGCACCTTGGGACATCCTCCTGACGTGAAAGGTGCTATATAAATTATGGAATTTTGTGGTTGTTATGGTTCTCCATCCACCTTCCTGCACCTCAACCATCCTCTCCTCCAATTCCAACTGCGACGAGATGTTAGAATTCCTTGAGTCCAAATTTGAGGGGATTTGTATAGCCACCGCTACCCACCTCCCCCACCATACCCTGGCCCCCACTCATCCCTCTCTACACACCTTTGACCCGGTTCCCCTCTTCCTTCAATGCCATCATCTCAAACTGAAGTCAACCACCTGTTACTCCATCCGCACCTTTCTCCTCACCTCCCAGCTCCACCTCCTGGCCCCTCTTCAACTGATATCATTAATCTCTCCTTATCCTTGGGACATCCTCCCAATGTGAAAGACTCTCTATAAATGTAATTTTTTTTTTGTTGTTGTTATCCATGGGCACCGTTCTCATCCTCCCTAAAAACACCCACATCTTCAAAAAACTTCCCTGAGCCATGGTACATTTTGTTACCTCCCCTCTTCCCTCTCCCACCATTCCCTCTCTCAACCACTCCGATCTGGCTCCTGTGCTGCCCACAGCACAGAAACAGAAGCCCTGGTCAAAGTCTCTGGCAAGGTTCTGAACATCTGTAACCAGGGCTCTCTCTGACTCCTTGTCCTACTCAACCTGTCTACTGTCTTTGACACTATCGACCATTCTATCCTCCTATATGGCCTTTCCTCTCAGCTCAATTTTCATGGACCTGCCCTTGTCTGGTTCGAATCTTACCCCTCCCACCATCTCCACTTTGTCCCTACTAACGGCTTCTCCTCCAGCCCCCACACTGTCATGCGTGACGTCCTCCAGGGCTCTGTCCTTGGCCCTCTATAGGCTACTTCTTGGTGACATCATGATCACAGACATGTGGTCAATTTCCACATGTATGAGGATGCCACCCAACTCTACCTCTCCACCTCCACACCTTGACTCCAGGACCACTGCTGACTTGTTGGACATCAAGGTCTGGATGACAGCAAACATCCTGCAGTTGAATATCAACAAGGCTCAAACTCCCTGCTTGTCAGCCTCCCCAACTCCTGCCTCGTTTCTTCCTTCCCCATCTTCAGGTCGCCCTGAAGACCTTCCTCTTTTATTGTGGCTAAGGACACCTAGCTCCGGCCTGATATCTTACTCCGCTGTCAATTGCTCTGGGTCACTACCCTGAATGGGGTGCGCTATATGAAGCAAGTTGTAAGTTGTTGTTATAGAAAGAATTATACTCTTTAGCTAAACAACACCAACAAAATTAAACTTGTATAGCGCCTTTTATGTCAGGAGGACATCCCAAGGCGCTGGACAGTCACTATGTCAGACCCGAGCTGGGGATGGTGTGGGGAGGGAAGGGAGGGATTAGGAGTTGCCAATGGGACCATTGAAGAGGAGAGTTTTGAAGTGGGACTTGAAGGAGGAGAGGGAGGGGGTGAGGTGGAGGGACAGTGGGATGGAGTTCCAGAGGTTGGGGGCAGAGTGGCTAAAGGCTCGCCCGCCAATGGTGGGGCAGATGGGTTGGGAAAGGTGGGCCGGAGGGGGCGGGTGGGCAGGTTGGTAAGGGGATAGAAGGTCACGGATGTAGGATGGGGCGAGGTTGTGGGGGAGGGAGATGGGGTCACGGAGTTTGGAACGGTGGAGGACATGGGCCACAGAGTTCGGCATTATTAGCCTGTGGAGGGAGGAATTGGGAAGGCTGACAAGCAGGGCATTTGCATTGTCAAGCCGGGATGTAACTAATGCTGTAATTGACCTGGAATTACTTGATGCAATAGTGCAGAAGGAGCTTTACTCTACATCTAATTCACACTATAACTGACCTATGTACTATGAGACAGTGGGAGTATTGAAAGCGGAAATGTGTTCTATTCTCAGAATGAACACTGGCTAACATCCTATCATTTATCAGAAATTATGCTTATTAGGAGAGATTGAAGAATTGGGTTTGTTTCCATTAGAATAGAAAACGCACATCAAGGGCTTCAGGACTCTGCAAAGTTCAGAAGGGGTAACTAGTGAATTTAAATGGTGAAAAGGTTTGATAGAGAGGAGATAAGGAGGAGATAAACTCTGGATTGTCACTAGAACAGTTAAGTTGGAGGGTTAGAAATGAAACCTTTTCAAACAGATATTTGAAGATCAATGGGGATCTTAGTGAACTGAACATCTCTGTTCTATTTCAATAGATATCGGTGGCAAACATAGAAATCTTGGTCTATTTGGGATAATAATAATATTAATAACAAAATTACATTTGGATAGTGCCTTTCATGTCAGGAGGACGTCCCAACGCGCTGATTACAGCATCTTGGGACATCCTCTCGACGTGAAAGGCGCTATATAAATGTAAGTTTTGATTGATTGATTGATTGATTGATAATAACGATTGAAATTGATAGAGCAGTTTATCATGTCTTTGCGAGGTCTCAAAGCATTTCACAGAATATGATGATGTCATGCGAATTGACTGTAATCTGTGGGCGAAACACGGCAGCCAATTGCTACACAGCAGTGTCCCATAATGAGTCATGGACTGAAGTGGCCAAACGAGGGTCCAAAGTGAGTGGATATTCTGAAGCAAAGTCATGGGTATCCCCCACCCATAGCTGAGCAAAAAAAAACTACACTCAAGACGTGAAACCTTTTAAAGTGCGTCTCGCAGGAATCGGTGACTGTGTTCAACTGTCTGAGATGAGATGTCTCATTTCAAGGCTGAAGCACTCAACCTCATCCAGTTGTTCCACATTGTCATTCCGCCAACAATGCCTACCCCGCACCAGTATCACAAAACCTAATCTGCAGCAGCCGTTCAAAAAGAAAGTGTTTTCTTTCAGATTAAAATTTATTCACAGATGTTCAACGAATCAATACATATACTGAGTGTGGGCTAGTGCAACAAGGGATAGATAGTAATAATAATACTAGTGCTTGCATTTCATACAGCATATTTCACATCTTCTGGTTCACAGAATATATTGTAAAGTGAATTGACTGTTTATTCGTTGGAGAAACGCGGCAGCCAATTGCGCACAGCAGCATCCCCACAAACAGCCGTGGATTGAATTGACCAATTATTCTATTTTCTTTTTGAGGGATTATTATCAGGCGTGTGGAGTACGGAAACTCGCCCAAGGTTTTGCCCCCTGCCTGGAATTGAGCCCTCTGCCAGGTCTCTCGCTTGACACTGGTGGAGTCCGACCAGTGGAGCCAGGGGTAGAGGGGGGTGGGAGGTGACTGTAAAGACAATCAACAAGACAGGTCTTTAGGCGTTACGTGAAAGTGGGGAGGGAGGGAGGGAGGGAGGGAGGGGTGAGTGGAGGAGGGATTGAAGAAGAGAGTATCAGAATTTGGGGGCATAGTGGCTGAAGGCATAGCTGCCAATGGTGGAACGGAGGGGACAAAGGACAACAATAACAACAAAACAACAACAAAATGACATTTATAGAGCGCTTTTCATGTCGGGAGGATGTCCCAAAGCACTGAACAGTCAGGTCGGGACCCGAGCATGAGAAGAAGGGTAGGGGGAAGGGGAAGGAGAGTAGGAAAGATGGGAGGGGAGCAGAAGGCACGGTCGAAAAGCAAGGTCTTGAGACCGGCCTTGAAGGAGGAAAGAGAAGAAGTGAGGTGAAGGGATTGCGGGATGGAGTTCCACAGTGTGGGAACAGAGCGGCCGAAAGCCCGGCCACCGATGGTTGGGCGGTTAGTGTGGTGAACGCGGAGCAGGCGTGAGTCTGCTGAATGGAGGGGATGGGCACAGGCTGATAGGGAGACAGCAGGTCAGAGAGATAGGCGGGGGCAAGGCTGGGAATGGCCTTGAAGGTGAGGAAGAGGATCTTGAATTGGATCCTCTGGGGATGGGGAGCCAGTGGAGCCGGGCGAGGGTGAGAGTGATGTGGTCGCGGAGCCTGGTGCGGGAGAATACATGAGCTGCAGAGTTCTGAATGATGACAAACAGGAGGTTGGAGCCAACTGAGTGAAAGCAGTGGGTGGTGGAGTGGGTGGTGGGGGGGGGGGGGGGGGTTGGGGTAATCAAGTCGGAGAGGTGCCAGGGCATGAAGGAGTGAAAGGATCTTGAATTCGATCCATTTGGTAATTGGGAGCCAGTGGAGCCTGGCAAGGACTGGTTTGACAGGTACAGAATTTGGGGAGTGTGAGTATCCAGACAGCGCAATGGTAAATTAATTAAACTCAAATAATAATGGTGCCTGATTGACCCATTGGCTCAGTAACGCACTGTGTCTTTTGCACAGCAAAAAGGTTCCTCACCTAGTCCACACTCTTCAGTCCATTGTCATTTGGGTTGTTGCCAATGTGTGTTTCTGCTTCTTTACCCTTCTGAGCAAGGCGAGAGGGAACATATCCTCACGCGCTGTCTCGCTGACAAAACAGTACAGGACAGGGTCCGAGAGGCAGTTCAGGGCTGTCAGAGCCACGGACAGTCTGTACGGCTTGAAGATATACTGTGCGAAGCAGCAGTCCCCTGGTTCGCGGATGCTCCTGACCAGCAGCACGGTGTGGTAAGGGGCGAAGCACAGTATGAACGACACCGTGATGCTCAGCATTAGCTTGTTGGCTCTCATCTTCTCCAGGCGGCCGGTGGCCACGTTGCCCCTGATGGCCTGGTGGATCCCATAGTGGAAGGCGAGGAGCAGGGCCAGTGGGAAGGCGAACCCAAAGGCCACGCGGAAATAGTTCAGGTTGGCCTTCCACCGCTCGAGCGGGTAGAGGTCGTAACACAGGACGTGAGCGTGGTCGTCTGTGGCCGTCTCGGCTTGAGTCAACAGGAGAGTGTGAATGGCTGACTGCAAGGCCCACACGATGAAGCTGATGATGGCCGCAGCCCGGATGGTGCGAAATCGCAGGAACCGCAAGGGGTGAACCACTCCGAGGAACCGGACCAACGAGATGCAACAGAGGAAACCGGTGCTTGCGTACAAGTTGGTGAAAGTGAGGAAGGAGCAGATCGTACACAGGACGCTCCCCGCCCGCCAGTTATCTTCTTGGAACGTAAAGTCGATCCACAGCGGCAGAGTCAATGTGTAGAGGAGGTCGGCCAAAGACAGGTTGAAGAGATAGACTCCGAGCTCGTTCTTACGTTGTATTTGTCTGAAAGCTGCCAACAGGGCCAGGCTGTTCAACGGGAGGCTCAGGCAGAAGATAGTGATGTAGGTAATGGGGAACAACAAGAGGTCCATGGAATTGTCCAGGTGGCAATTGGTTGCCTTCGTCGTATTGGTGCAGTTCATTGTGAGGCAACGAGAGAAGCAGAAAAGTGGGGGAAATATTGAGGAGGCGAGCAAGCGAGAGAAACGTGAGAGGGAGTGGAGAGAGAGAAACAGAGGAAGAGACAAAGCGGGGAGAGAGAGAGAGGATTTGGAAGGGGTTAAGAGGGACAAAGGAAACAAGAGAGAGACGTCAGGGGAGAGGTGAGTGGAAAGGGTGAGGTGGGAGGGAGGGGAGAGGAGAGGGTAGCAGAGATTAGGAGGAGAGAAGACAACAGAGGTAGGGAGGGGGTGATAGCAATGGAGGTGGAATAAGTGATTTGCATAGATTGTGGATGTGCAGACAGGTTGACAGACAGGAAAAGAATGTTCTTACACTTGCTCATTTCCGACAGGGGAAGTGATCATATCTCTTCCTCATAGCCTGCTCTTCCTGGACTCCTCCTACATCATCTCCTTTGACCTATGAAGTGGATTTGTGACCTCGCAAAGCCGCTGATCCACTTCTGATGGGTCAGCCACTCTTGAAATATTAAACTCCCCTTTCTCTCTCTCTCTCTCTCTCTCTCTTGTGGTCTCGCTTTCTCTTTGAGGCACTCGTGGTTCCTCAGCACTTCCTGCCCCTTTACTTGGATGTTCATGAATATTCAGGTCTGTACAGCTGAAGTCAGTTCTCTATCGTTTTGAAGCGCCTTGATGGCTTCAACACCACAGATGATGATAACAAGGTCAAGTTCCTGTCAATAGGTTTCAAACACAATTCTGTTAAACATTGACACGATGCAGTGTCTAGCTTGCATTGGATTTGAGGGCTTGTGGTTTCACTAACTAGTGCAACATTTTTTTTTGAGCTTTTGGTCACCTTTTCCCCCCTCCCTCTGGCTCGACCCCAGGATCCATTATTGGGAAGCACTCTGAGACACCATCGGGCGTGGAGGGAGGGCACTATATAAACCCAAGTTGTTGTTGTGTTGTTTGCCTCTTTTGTTTCTGGCCTAAACAGCTCCGCCTAACCCATTCCTGGGATGCGCACTCCACCTCACCAAGGCAGTCAGGAACCTGGGCGTTTTGTTGGACCTTCAACTGTCCTTTCTCCTCCATATCCATATGCCTGCCATCCTCCACCTCCGCAACATTGCAAGACTCCGCCATTAGCTCACCCCTCAGGCCGCCGAAACCCTCACAACAACAAAAAATTACATTTATAGACACACGCATTTGTCACCTCACGGCAGCTCTCTCCTTGTCGGCCTCCCCAACTCTTCCCTCCACACGCTGCAGATCATCCAGAACTCTGCAGCTCGTGTCCTCTCCCGTACCAGGCTCCGCCACCCCATCACCCCCACCCTCACCTGGCTCCACTGGATCTCCATACTTCAGAGGATAGAATTCAACACCCTCGACCTCACTTTCAAGGCCCTCCACGGCTTTGCCCCCTCCTATCTCTCTGACCTGCTGATCACCTATCGATCTGTCTGCTCCCTCCATTCAGTGGGCTCCAGCCTGCTTCATGTCTCCCACTCGTCCCGCCCTACCTTCGACACCTGGGCTTTCAGCCTCTCTGCCCCCACTCTTTGGAACTCTATCCCACAATATTTGAACAGAGCAAGTCTCACAGGATGAACAGGTTATTTATTCGGAAGGCTTGTTACATATTTGTAGGTCAATATGACAGCTAGTTTTTTTTGATTAAGTGACCAAATTCTACTTTGGATTGGAAAAGCAATCCACCAATTGACTAACCAATCAGGTTCCTATTTGCTGCTAGATAAACAGAGGTATGCGGAGCAAGGAAACTTGTCCAAGTCTCACCGTGCTCGGGAATCGAAACCAGGTCCTCTTGCTTGTGAATAATAATCACTGAGCTGCAGGTCTCCACAGGCCTACACTGTGAACTCTGACAGACATGAGGGCACTATAGCCATATTCAAATGAATGCATGTCTTGATCTTTTGATCACACTCAATTTGCCTTTACGGTATAATACATCCATAGCTTCTAATCTAGAAATAATATCTGTCGCTGTTTTGTGTGTCCCCATTGAATTTGAATTGAATGCTCCTCTGGCTCAGTGGTTAGAGCATTTGCCTTACTAGCGTTAGACCAGTGTTCGAATCCAGGCAGGTCAGGGCGAAACCTTGAGCAAGTTTCCTTACTCCACACGCTTAATAACAATCCGTCCCCAAAAAACATAATAAAATTGGTAATTTCAATCCACGACTGTTTGTGGGGACGCTGCTGTGCGCAAATTGGCTGCCACGTTTCGCCCACAAATATACAGTCAGGTGCAAGGATTGTTATTGAATGGCATAACCCTGTATATTGTAGATGAGCATGGTAGCTATTTACGCTCAAATTGACTAGAAGAAAAAAAAATCTTTAATACATAGCGAAAGTGGGTAAGCAGAAAATGGCATGACAGACCTTGTCTTGGCCATAGCCACATAGTCTGCAGGCTCGCTCGCTCCCTCCCGGTCTCTGGATGTGCATTTTGGCTGCCGTCCCGACCCGAGCCTCCACCGCACTCTAAATGTCTCTCCTCCCACCCCACTTTACTCTTACTCAGTCCTTCTCTCCCACCGTCCCACCCCCATCCACCACCCCCCACCCCTCCCCCCCTGCCTACTCTCTCTGCTGGACCTTATCACCAATAAATACCCTCTGCTCCAGCCTGGGATACTCTGCCAGGCCCATCGTGGCACCAGGCGCTGTGTGTCCCAGAGCAGCCACCTCAACTGCCCCATCACTCACTCCCTCCGCACAAATCGCCTCCTTAAGGCAATCACAACTGCCCCCTCCCTCCCTCCCTCCCTCCCTCCCTGGTATAACAACCATCTCCGCTCCCTAAAAGCCCAAACCCAGCTGCTCAAGCGCAGGTGGCAGAAAACTGGCCTGGCAGTTCACCACCAACTGTGGCTCGAGCATCTCCACAGCCACCGCCGCTCTTTGTCTTGTGCAAAAATGGCCTTCCACTCCAACATCATGTTGCAGGCAAATAACAATTCTAAAGTCCTTTTCTCCACCGCTCACTACCTCCTCCGGGCGCCCCCTCAGGCCTCCTCAATCTTCACTTCAAACGCCAAGTGCGAGGAGGTCATGGACTTCTTTTCGCCAAAATAACTAACTATCCGCCAGGCAGCCTCATCCTCCTGTCTCTTGTCACCCACAACCACACACTCTTCCATCCCCCCCCACCCTCCATATCATCAGCTCCTACCACAACCCTCATCCTACATTCCTTCTTCCCCATCTCCCCTTCCTCCCTCTCACCCACCATCACTTCAATGAAACCCACCACCTGCTGCCTTGACCCCCTTCCCACCAACCTGCTGGTCACCCAGCTCCTCCTCCTCTGCCCACTGTTGGCTGACATCATCAATCGGTCCCTCTCCTCTGGATCAGTCCTTGTCGCCCTCAAAACTGCCGTCATCACCCCACTCCTCAAAAAACCTTCCCTGGATCCCTCAAATGCTTGCCACTACCGCCCTATTTCAAACAATTTCATTTCAAAAGTCCTAGAACAAGTTGTTTGCTGATCAACTCCGCGCCCACCTCTCCTCCCACTTCCTCTTCGAACCCCTCCAGTCCAGTTTCTGCCCTGCCCACAGTACAGAGACTGCGCTTGTGTAAGTCACAAACGATGTCCTCTCTATTTGTGAAACAGGGCTCCCTCTGCCTCCTTGTCCTTCTGGACCTCTCCACCGCTTGATCACATCATCCTCCTCTACCACCTGTCCTCTGTCATCCACCTCAGTGGGACCGTACTCACCTGGTTCCACTAACCGCCAGCAGTGCATCTCCACAAACGGCTTTTCCTCCCGCTCTCACCTGGTTACCTGCCTCAAGGATCCATCCTTGGGCCCCTTCTCTTCCTAATCTACATGCTCCCTCTTGGGGATGTCATCCGCAGACATGGGGCACACTTCCACATACGCGGATGACACCCAACTGTATTTTTCCACTTCACTTTGCGACCCCCAGTCCCCTGATGTTCTGTCAGCCGGCCTGTCAGACATCAGGGGCTGGATGACCGCAAATTTCCTTCAGCTAGATGTTGACAAGACAGAAGCCATACTCTTTGGCTCTTGTCAACGTTTTCAATCACATGGTCCCCACCTCCTCCACCTCCCCAACCTGCCCCTATAACTCTCCGAACCCATACGCAACTGAGGCATCGGGTTTGACCCCAAATTATCCTTCCTCCCCCACACCCGGTCCCTCACCAGCACCGCCTTCTACCATCTCCGATGCATCACCGTGTCCGCCAATATCTCGCCCCATAAGCCGCCGAAACCCTGCTCCATGCCTTTGTCACCTCTTGGCTGGACTATTCAAATGCTCTCCTCGCCGCTCTCCCCTCCACTACCATTCATAAAATCCAGCTCATACAGAACTCCACTGCCCGCATTCTCTCCAGTACAAAACTCCGCTCCCCCATCACCCCAGTCCTGGCCAGACTGCGCTGGCTCCCTCTCCCGGAGAGGATCAATTTCAAGATCTTCACGTTCCATTCCTCTACACTCTGACCTCCTCTCCCTTTACAACAGTACCCGTTGCCTTCGCTCCACCGGGTCTGGCCTCCTCCTTTTGTCCCCGCATCCTCCGCTCCACCATCAATGGCCGTGCCTTCAGCCACTACGCCCCAAGGCACTGGAACTCCCTTCCTCACTCCCTTCGCCTCCTCGCCCCCTTTTTTATTATTTTCAGATCTTGGCTAAAGACCTTTCTTTTCGACCGTGCTTTCAGTCACCTTCTTCCCACTCCCTCTGGCTCGGCCACAGGTCCGTTATTGGGAAGCGCTCTGAGACGCCCTTCGGCTTGGAGTGAAGGTGCTACATAAATCCAAATGGTTGTTGTGGTTGTTGACTATAGCTCAACAACATATGTTTGAATATTTTCCAGGAAATATTAGCGGATCTTCCAACCACAATGGAAAATTTACATGTACCTCTGGTTAATGACGCTTTGTTTTCATATGACTTAACTTTGATATCTAGTTACATATACACATACATAATCTCTCGGCTGGACTACTCTATCGCCCTCCTCGCTGGTCTTCCCTCCTCCACCATGCCCAAAATCCAACTCATTCAAAACTCTGCTGCCCGCATTCTCACCCTCATCAAATTTCATAATCCGATTACCTCAGTCCTTGCCAAACTGCACGGGCTCCCTGCCAAAGAGTGTATGGACTTCATCTAATAATAATCCCTTGAGGAACTAAACCCAATAATAATTTGGTCATGCAATCCATGACTGTTTGTGAGGAACTGTCATGCGCAATTGACTACTGCGTTTTGCCCAAAAGTATGTGAAACAATTCACTTTACAGTATAATCTGTACGGCGTTTTGAGACGTCCAGAAGACATGAAAAGCGCTATATCAAATGCAAGGATTATTTTTATTAAAACTAAACTTGAAGATAGGTCTTGCACTGGGCAGCTGGCAACGGCTGTTAATGTAGAGATTACACACTGATTCACAAAGACCGAGATGACGCTCAATGTGTCAGGGTGAGAGTCTCAGTATCGGTCATCATGCCGTAGATATGATTATTGGTATTTTGATTACTCAAGTGGGTTCCATGAATGTCAACCGTGTTTCAGAAGGAAACCAGAAAGGCCACATCAGTGGAGTCCTGTAGCTCAGTGGTTAGAGTACTCAGCTCGCAAGCGAGAGCCCTGGGTTCAATTCCAGGGCGAGATAAAACTTTGGGCAAGCTTGCTTGCTTCACATGCATCTGTATACCCAGAAGTAAGTACGAACCCGATTGATAGTTGATTGGCGGACCACTTTTCCGGGGAAATTAATCCCATTCAAACTAAATCATAAACATTTTTAAAAAAAAATGTGGTCATTCAATCCAACAACAACAAGTTGACCTTATATATTGCATTGCCCTGCCACACAGGGCGGCATCTCAGAGTTTAACACTGGTGGTGGTGGCCGTAAGCACGGACGAAGAAGAAAGCTTTCAGCAGAACTTGAAAGAGGGGAGAGGGGGGGCAATGCAGAGGGATGGCGGGAGAGTGCCCCGGAGGTTTGGGGCCTAGTGGCTGAATACACGACCTCCAATGGTGGGACAGTTGGACAGTCCAACAAGCCTCTCCTAGTCCTGGCTTTAATGGTGGAGCTCTCTCCTTCAACTCCATTTTACTGCTCTTCCCCATCATTGCTTCCACTGGTTCTTATAGATTCATAGAATAGATTCATAGAATTTTATGGCACAAAATGAGGCCATTCAGCCCATCTAGTCTGTGCCGGCTCTTTGAAAAGAGCGATTCAATCCCACTGCCCTGCCCGCTCCCCATAGCCTAATATACCTGTTCTCCCTAAATAAAGATCTAATTCCCTTTTAAAAGTTGTTATCGAATCAGCCTCCACCACCTTTTCAGGCAATGCATTCCAGATTCGAACAACTCGCTGAGTGAAAAAATTTCTCCTCAGCTCCCCTCTACTTCGCCTTGAAACTATTTTAAATCTGTGACCACGAGTCACAGATTCACCCACGAGTGGAAATAGTTTTTCTCTATTTGCCCTGTCGAAACCCCTCATGATCTTATAAACCTCTATTAGATCTCCCCTCAATCTTCTCTGCTCCAGAGAGAATAACCCTAGCCTATCTAGCCTCTCCTCATAGCTGAAGTCCCTCAATCCTGGCACCATCCTAGTAAATCTTCGTTGTACCCTTTCCAATGCCTTCACATCCTTTCTGTAGTGTGGTGACCAGAATTGAACACAGTATTCCAGCTGAGGCCTCACCAAAGTCTTATAGAGGTTAGTCAGCACTTCCTGACTTTTGTACTCTATACCCCTATTTATAAAGCCTAGTATCCCATATGCCTTTTTAACAGCCTTGTCTACCTGTCCTGCCACCTTCAACGAGTCACTAACACAAATCCCCAGGTCTCTCTGTTCCTTCACACCATTTAAAATTGTACTATCTAGCCTATATTGCCTCCCTTCATTTCTTCTCCCAAAATGCATCACCTCACACTTCTCTGCATTAAACTTCATCTGCCATGTGTCTGCCCACTTTACCAATTTGTCTATATCCACTTGCAGATGGCTACTATCCTCCTCACTATTTACTATTCTCCCTAACTTAGTGTCATCTGCAAACTTGGAAACTGTACTCCGTACACCCAAGTCCAGATCATTGATGTAGATTACAAACAGCAATGGTCCCAAAACCGATCCCTGTGGCACACCACTGCTCACTTCCCTCCAATCTGAAAAACAGCCGCTCACTACAACTCTCTGCTTTCTGTCTCGCAGCCAGTTGTGGATCCACGCTGCCACTGTCCCTTTTACGCCATGGGCCTTTAATTTCATAATAAGTCTCTCATGTGGCACTTTGTCAAATGCCTTTTGAAAGTCCATGTAAACTACATCAACTGCGCTACCATTATCCACCCATTCCGTTACCTCATCAAAAAATTCTATCAGATTTGTAAGGCAAGATTTGCCTTTAACAAATCCATGTTGACTGTCCTTTATTAGCCTATATCTTTCTAAGTGAAGATCTACCTTGTCCCTTATGCCCCCACTGAAGCTCTCTTCTCTAACCCCATTCCCTGCGCTCTCTCTCCCTCTCTCCCCCCCACTGTAGCTCTCTACTCTAACCCCATCCCCTGCTCTTTCTCTCCAATGTGTCTGAAAGACATGATAAGGCCCTATATAAAATACAAGGATTAGTATTATTCAAATTATTTGTAAATTATCCATGAACGAATTTTGAGAAAAATCAAAGTTATTTTAGTCTTTCGGCAGGCATTTTTGAATGAAAAAATATTTTGAAAACAATTTAATTAGGGATATCAAGTGACATAGAAACAGGTTTACAAGAAACTTTACAAAAGAATCTGTGACCTTTACCAGAGTTATTGCCAGAATATTCGCGGAAACAGTTGTTCATTATCAAAACCTCTTATCGACTCGAACACGCAAGGCTGATTCACTAAAGTCTAATGTGATTGACTTACCACATGCATCAGATCATCTCTGAAGCTGGACTGTAAAGTCTAGACAGAAAGTATATGTGTTCCTTTTGATCTCTGTCCCAAGGGCTAAAAGAACACAGCGAAACAGGGAGCAATCGTAGCTTGTCTCTTGGCAATCAAGCCTATTCCTCCCACGAAAAGCCCACAGCTCACCAAGTCTGTTTGCAAGGTCTCACATGGTTTGAAACAAACAGGTGCACTGCTAACAGAGAGAACGAGGAAGAGCAAAGTTGTCACAGGAAGGCCTTTTGCTTTCTGCAAGTGAGAGGGCAAGGTTTTTTTATAAGTGGGGGTTGGGCTTAATTCTTAATGACATTAAAAATGGTGTTGAACACACAGGAAACATTGTGACGTGATCTAAATGGGCAGTTATTGGCAGTCTGATTCAGCTGGTACATGGGTACACTGATAGGTATCTTCACGGGACTCTGAGTGCAAGGTGAACATTTCTTACTCAACCGCATGTCAATGACGTGAACACTGTAGCAATTACAAAGCCTCTGCTAGTGCTCGCTCTAACCATGGAACTCATTTCAAACCCGTTTTGCTGCTCTATCCACACAACTGCTTCTCCAATACTCCACTGTTCCTATTACGCCCACTGGAGCTCTCTACTCTAACCCCATTCTCATATCTCTCTTTCCCAGTCGTGTCTGATTCGCATTGGCAGCATAATAATCCCTTTAAAAAAATGTGATTACTCAAACCCTGACTGTTTGTGGGACACTGCTTGGCTTACACATTTCGCCCACAAAATATACACTCACTACACTTTGCAATATATTTTTGAAGCACTTTGAGATGTCTTGAAGACGTGATAATAAGACACTCTACCAATGCAAGGCTTATTATTATTATTTTTATTAATTTCGTGTAAATTAGGAGGTCTTAAGTGACCCAGTTAATGATCTCCTTTACTCTGGGGTCTAGTTTGAAATATTGTTGAAAGGAATCTTGATTTGGAAGTGGATAGAGTTGAGAGAAGCTTGTTCTTGAAGGATCTGTAAAGGTTCAGCACATCCTGTTTGGCAGCTTTGCAGAACAAGCAGTAGAGAATGGGGTCCGCTGCACAGTTGACCCCCGTAAGCACGATGGAGACTTTGTAAAAGATATACACGCTCTGTGCAAATTCACAGTTCCCTGGCTCGGCGAGGCATCGGGCCAACATTATCAATTGGTAAGGCCCCAGACTGATGAAATACACTAAGATCAGGATGACGAGAAATTTGCCAATCTTTCTCTTCTCGCTGTCCAGGGTGCTGAAGCTCCTGTTGACCGCCTTGAGGATCCGCTGAGAGGAGAACAGCATGAGGGCGAGTGGGAGGCAGAAACCGCTGACAAAGCGGAAGCTGTACTCCACCACCATGGACGGGGGCATTGGCAACGTGTCCTCGTACACTGTCCTGGTGGAAAAGCTGGAGAACAGATCCTGCCTGATCAGCAGCAACAGCAAGTGGCAGCCCAGCTCCACAGCCCAGCAGATGCCACTCACAATACAGGCGCAGCGCACCGTCCTCAAGCCCAGGTATCTGAGAGGGTATGCCACGGCCAGATAACGATCCACCGAGATGCAGCAGAGGAAAGCGGGGCTCAGGTACATGGTGGTGAACATCAGGATATTGAAGAAGTTGGACACAGCCACGTTCTCTGTTTGGTGACTCACAATTATCAAGATCCAGTAGGGGATGGTGAGTGTGAACAGAACATCGGCAGCTGACAGGTTCAGCAGGTACACGCCTATCTCGTTGTCTCTCGCTATGTGCATACACGCCACGTAGATGGACAGGCAGTTCCCTGGTAGGCTGATGACGAACACCAACGTGTACAGGATGGAACACAGGACAGATTCCATCCTGGTGGGCATCAGACACATGGCATTACTGCTCGTCGCGTTGAGATCCATCCTGAGCCGTGTGGACGCTGACTTCCCTGTCGTTGAACACAGAGAGCAGACAATTTATTCGTCACCCACTCATCGTTTTCTTCACAACCAAACGCCCAAACTTCCCACTATACACCTCAAAGCTCCAGGTGCAAGAGTTCAGTACAGAAATCCCTTGAAAGTGTGGTATTATCAATTCCAGTTAATCTCACTTTGAGGTTATAAGGGAGAACTTTGGTTATGGTGACTTGGGATGTTAGCATAGAGATATACTGTAGAACTTTCCCAAGTCTCATTGATCGTCAAGTCCCATCGAAAGACCTTCCTCCTCGACCGTGCCTTAGGCAGGTTTCCTTACTCCACACGCCTTTGGTTACCCAACAGTAATAATAATAATCCTTGCATTTGATATAGCGCTTTTCACATCTTCTAGACGTCTTAAGGTGCTTCACAGAATACACTGTGAAGTGAATTGACTATATATTTATGGGTGAAACACGACAGAAGTGCAAAGCAGAAAGTCAGAACCCGATTGTTAATCGATTGGCTAACAACCGCTTTTCCAGGGGTAATAATTCTTTCAAAATACATACAGATAATTTGGTCTCTGATCCACGACTGTTTGTGGGGCCGTTGCTGTGCGCAATTGGCTTTTTGCCCACAAAATATACTGTCAATTCAGTTTACAGCGAGCTGAGAGCCAACCGGCATGATATGCGTAAATGCACGGAGTGTGGCAAGCAAGATTGGTGAGCTGCAGGCACAACAACAACAACAACAACAATTTACATTTATATAGCGCCTTTCACGTCGGGAGGACGTCCCAAGGCGCTAAACAAGAGGCGTGTGACCCGAGCTGGGAGGGGAGTGTTTGGGAAGGGGTGAAACACGAAGGGGAGGTAAAAGAGTTCGGGGTGGAACAAAAGGCACGATCGAAGAGGAAAGTCTTCAAATCGGCCTTGAAAGAGGAAAGGGAAGAGGCGAAACGGAGGGATTGATTGATGCCGCATGGGGATGTGATGAAATAGCTGTAAAGGAAAATTGGCTCAAACAAGGGCGGGAATGAGAGCTGTAATGGCTATAATGCATTCAGGAGGGACAGGGAAGGAAATAAAGGAGTGGGCGGTGGCAATATTAATTAAAGACATGATTACAGCCATGGAAATGGACGAGGCGCGAGAGGGCCTGAAAACGGAATCGATCTGGTTAGAGTTAAGGAATAAAAAAGGAGCTGTTCTGCTGTTAAGGGTATACAATAGACCACCAAATAGTGGGAAGGAGACAGACAAGCAGATCTGAAGCAGATTTGAGAAAGATGCAAAGCCAATAGAGTAGAGATAATGAGGGACTTCAATTACCTTAACATAGACTGGCAAAATAACAATGTAACGAGCAAGGAGAGGGAAGGATTCCTTAAATGTGTGCAGGATTAGCATGTTTCCAGCCCAACGAGGAAGAAAGCAGTGCTGTATCTAATTCTGGGGAATGACGTGGGGCAAGTAGAGTAGATTTCTGTAGGAGAGCATCTGGGCAATAGTGATCACGACATCATTAGATTCAGAGTAACTTATGGAAAGGGACAAGGAACAATCAAAGGTGAAGATACTCATCTGGAAGAAGGCTAATTTCAGTGAGTTAAAAAGGGACCTAGCCAAGGTAGACTGGAAAGAAAGATTGGCAGGTAGAACATCTAACGAGCAATGGGAAGCCTTCAAGGAGAAGATAGTTCGGGGACAGAACAAATATATTCCCACAAAGCGAAAAAGTAGGGCATCCAAACCTCCTTGGATGACTAAGGAAATTGGGACTAAAATAAAACATAAAAAGAAAGCTTATGATAAATTTCAAGTCCAAGTACAGAGGAGAACTCAAAAAGAAAATAAGAGGGGCAAAAAGATTGTATGAGAAAGGATTTGCGGGTAACATTAAAAGGTACTTTACAAGCATAAAAAAAAGAAAGGGTGGGGCCAATTAGGGACCAAGGCGGAAATCTTATTGTGGAGGCAGAGGGCATGGCTGATGTACTGAATGAATACTTTACATCTGTCTTCACAAGAGAAGCGGATGCAGCCAATGCCACAGTATTGGAGGAGAGAGTAGAAAAAATGGATAGGATAAGTATAGATTCATAGATTCATAGATTCATAGAATTTTACGGCACAAAAGGAGGCCATTCGGCCCATCTAGTCTGTGCCGGCTCTTTGAAAAGAGCGATTCAATCCCACTGCCCTGTCCGCTCCCCATAGCCTAATAGACCTGTTCTCCCTAAATAAAGATCTAATTCCCTTTTAAAAGTTGTTATCGAATCAGCCTCCACCACCTTTTCAGGCAATGCATTCCAGATTCGAACAACTCGCTGAGTGAAAAATTTCTCCTCAGCTCCCCTCTACTTCGCCTTGAAACTATTTTAAATCTGTGACCACGAGTCACAGATTCACCCACGAGTGGAAATAGTTTTTCTCTATTTGCCCTGTCGAAACCCCTCATGATCTTATAAACCTCTATTAGATCTCCCCTCAATCTTCTCTGCTCCAGAGAGAATAACCATAGCCTATCTAGCCTCTCCTCATAGCTGAAGTCCCTCAATCCTGGCACCATCCTAGTAAATCTTCGTTGTACCCTTTCCAATGCCTTCACATCCTTTCTGTAGTGTGGTCACCAGAATTGAACACAGTATTCCAGCTGAGGCCTCACCAAAGTCTTATAGAGGTTAGTCAGCACTTCCTGACTTTTGTACTCTAAACAGAGAAGAAGTACTAAAAAAGGTTGAGGGTAGCAAGGATGCACCCTAGGTTACCAAGGGACATGAGAGTACAAATAGCAAAGGCTCTGGCCACAATCTTTCAATCCTCCTTGGACACAGGGTTCGTGCCAGAGACTGGAAGGTTGATAATGTTACTCCCCTGTACCAAAAGGGGCAGAAGGACAAACCTGGGAACCAGAGGCCAGTCAGCCTAACATCAGTGGTGGGGAAACTTCTAGAGTCTATAATCAGGGACAAGATAGATCTTCACTTGGAAAGATATGGATTAATAAAGGACAGCCAGCATGGATTTGTTAAAGGCAAATCTTATTCTACAAACCTGATAAGAGTTTTTTGATGAGGTAACAGAAAGGGTGGATGAAGGTAGTGCAGTTGATGTAGTTTATATGGATTTTCAATAGGCATTTAACAAAGTGCCACATAAGAGGTTTGTAAGGAAAATAGAAGCCCACAGTATTAAAGGGACAGTGGCAGCATGGATCCAGAACTGGCTGGGAAACAGAGAGCAGAGAGCTGTGGTAAATGGTTGTTTTTCTGACTGGAAGGAAATGTTCAGTTGTGTCCCCCAGGGATTGGGACCACTGCTCTTTTTAATATACATATAAATGATCTGGACTTGGGTACAGGAAGTACAATTGCAGATGATGCAAAGTTAGGAAAAGTAGTAAATAGTGAGGAGGATAGTAGCCGACTGCAAGAGAACATAGCCAGACTGGCAAAATGGGCAGACACATGGCAGATGAAGTTTAATGGAAATGGAAGGTGATGCATTTTATGGAGGAAGAATGAGGAGATGCAATATAGGCTAGATAGTACAATCTTAAGAAGGAACAGAGAGACCAGGGGGTTCAAGTATGTAAATCTTTGAAGATGGCAGGACAAGTAGATAAGCCTGTTAAAAAGCAAATGGGACAGAGTACAAAAGTCAGGGAATTATGATTAACCTGTATAAAACACTGGTTCGGCCTCAACTGTGTTCAGTTCTGGGCACCACACTTCAGGAAGGATGTTAAGGCATTGGAAAGGGTGCAGAGGAGAATTAACAGGATGGTATCAGGAATGAGCGACTTCAGCTATGAGGAAAGGCTAGAGAGGCTAGGTTTATTCTCATTGGAACAGAGAAGGTGAAGAGGAGACCTAACAGAGGTTTTCAAAATCATGAGGAGATTCAATAGGGTAAACAGGGAAAAATTGTTTCCCCTGGTGGGTGTGACTCGTGGTCACAGATTTAAAATAGTTTCTAAAAGAAGCAGAGGGGAGGTGAGGAGAAATATTTTCAGGCAGTGAGTTGTTTGAATGTGGAATGCATTGCCTGAAAGGCTGGTGGAGGCTGATTTGATAACAACTTTTAAAAGAGAGTTGGATGGTTATTTAGGGAGGATGGGTTTGCAGGGCTATGGGGAGAGAGAGAACCGGGGAGTGGGATTGACTTTGAAAAGCTCTTTTCAAAGAGCCAGCACAGACACGATGAGCCGAATGGCCTCCTTTTGTGCTGTAAAATTCTATGATTCTATGGTGTTCTGTGAAGCGCTTTGAGACATCTAGAAGGCGTGATCATCAAATGCAAGGATTATTAATGCATTTGTACTACTTTGGTGAAAGTAATTATTATTACTTATTATTAATTATTATCACTAGGATTTACTAGGATGGTGCCAGGATTGAGGGACTTCAGCTATGAGGAGAGGCTAGATAGGCTAGGGTTATTCTCTCTGGAGCAGAGAAGATTGAGGGGAGATCTAATAGAGGTTTATAAGATCATGAGGGGTTTCGACAGGGCAAATAGAGAAAAACTATTTCCACTCGTGGGTGAATCTGTGACTCGTGGTCACAGATTTAAAATAGTTTCAAGGCGCAGTAGAGGGGAGCTGAGGAGAAATTTTTCACTCAGCGAGTTGTTCGAATCTGGAATGCATTGCCTGAAAAGGTGGTGGAGGCTGATTCGACAACAACTTTTAAAAGGGAATTAGATCTTTATTTAGGGAGAACAGGTCTATTAGGCTATGGGGAGCGGGCAGGGCAGTGGGATTGAATCGCTCTTTTTAAAGAGCCGGCACAGACTAGATGGGCCGAATGGCCTCCTTTTGTGCCGTAAAATTCTATGAGTCTATGATTCTATGATTCTACTGTATAGAGCTCTGGTGAGACTGCACCTAGAGTATTGTGTGCAGGTTTGGTCTCCTTATTTAAAAAAGGACATACTTGCCTTAGAGCTGGTGCAGCGTAGATTCACTGGGTTAGTTCCTGGGATGAGGGGACTGACCTATGAAGACAGGTTGAATAAACTAGGGCTGTATTCTCTAGAGTACAGAAGAATTAGGGGGGATCTTATTGAAACATATAAGATTCTTAAAGGGCTGGATAAAGTAGACGCTGAGGAGAATCTATAACCAGGGGTCACAGTCTTGAAATTAAGGGTCAGCCTTTTAGAACAGAGTTGAGGAAACATTTCTTCACTCAGAGGCTAGTGAATTTATGGAATTCACTACCCCAGAAGGCTGTAGATGCTCTCAGTCCTTGAATATTTTCAAGGCTGAGACTGATAGATTTTTGAAAAATAGAGGGATTAGGGGCTATGGGGATAGGGTAGGTAATTAGAGTTAGGTAAGAAGATCAGCCATGATCTTATTGAATGGCGGGGCAGGCTCGAGGGGCCGAATGGCCTACTCCTGCTCCTAATTCTTATGTTCTTATGTAACTGCTCAGATGAAGAACGGAAGGAGTAAAGTTTCTCATACCTGGCTGGTGATTGCAAATAGATGTGAGATGTCACTGGACTGTTCCACGAGGTACGATAGCCCGAATGGCCTCCTTCTGTACTGTAGAATTCTACTGTTCGAACTGGCAGTTCGTCAGTGTGAGAGTTTAACCCTAGACTCATGTATCTTCTCATCGTGTCATCAGTTCAGCTTTTCAGAAACCATACAAAGCAAATTCATGTCTGTCGGTATCTCAGTTATTCAAATGGAGCGCAGTTTTCCAATCACAGGGCATTAACTGGAAGAGATAAAGGTACTGTATGGTGGAGCCTGAATATGTAATTAGGTAATTAAAGGACCTCAAGGAATATGTCATGTAATCGTATCTTTAGGCAAATGTAAAATGCCAACCTGTACAAAGCAAGCTATTGTCCTAAACTGCAAATGGCATCGAGTGCAAAATTAATTTGGGGAATTTTGGACCCATTAGGTTACCGAGAAATTCTCACTAAAGAAACTAGCGAAAGCATCAATGGTTTTAAGAGCAAAGTAAATACAGAGGGTAATGGCGAGAGGTTTAAGAGGCAGGACGAAACGTTAGGCAAGTTTTCTTACTACACACACACACACCTTTGTTTCTCTAGCAGTAAGTAGGAACACTTTAAAAAAAAAACACCTGAACACTCAATCCACGAATGTGGGACACTGCTGTGCACTGCTGCCGCGTTTCGTTCCACAAAATATACAGTCACTACACGTTTGGGTATATTCTATGAAGTGCTTTGAGATGTCTCAAAGATGTGATAACAACAACTTCAACAACTTTGATTTATATAGCCCCCTCCACGCTAGACGGCGTCTCAGAGCGCTTCAAGTGATAAGGTACTATATCAAATGCAGGCATTATTCTTTTTATTATTATAAACGATTGTATGGACTAGATTGAATGAACAATTTTTTTTGAGGGATTATTATTAGGCATGTGGAGTAAGGAAACTTGGTCAAGGTTTCACCCTGACCTGCCTGGATTCGAACACAGGTCTCCCCAGCTTGGTCTCCCCAGCTTGCAAGACAAGCGCTCTAACCACTGAGCCACAGGAGCGCCACAGGAGCTCCACAAATATAGCGCTTTTCACACCTTATCGACGTCTCAAAGCGCTTCACAGAATATACTGTAAAGTGAATTGACAGTATATTTGTGGGCGAAACGCGGCAGCCAATTGCGCACAGCAGTGTCCCCCACAAACAGCCGTGGATTGACATAACCAATTTTTAAAATTGTGTTTTTTTTTGGAGGGATTATTATCAGCCGTGTGTGTGGAGTAAGGAAACTTGCCCAAAGTTTCGAACACAGGTCTCACGCTTGTAAGGCGAGCGCTCTAACCCCTGAGCTACAGGACGCTGTTGTACTAGAATAACACCAACAACAACACTCTATTTACTCAGCACTCTTCGCATGAGGCTCCGTCCCAGAGTGCGTGACAGTGGCGATGTGTGACTCTGAGCCACGGGGAGAGGAGGGGGTGGTCAAAAGGAACGTGTTTAGGTGGGAATTCCCTCTTTCTCCTAACCCCACTACTACTGTTTGTGGGACACTGCTGTGCGCAATTTGGCTGCCGCGTTTCACCCACAAATCCCTCCCCATTCCTCCCTGCTCTGGTCCCTACCTGACTGTACAGAGGTGAAAGGCGCTATATAAATGTATTGATTTATTGATTGAGAGGGAGGGGGCAATGCGGAGGGGATGAGGGAGAGGGTATTGGAGTTTTGGGGGGTGCAGTGGCTGGAGGCAGGGCTAAACGTTAGTGTTTGATGACTTTGGATACTCCCAGGAAGTATTCTCAGAAATTGTTTTTCACACTATTTCTTCTGAAATGTGACCACTCTTATGACTTCTCCGAATAAATAGGTGACACTTTTGTTTTGCTCAATCAGATGTCTAACACATGGTTAAGGTTATTCTAACCAGAGTTCTGACTGGGTCTGCAAACTACGGATGCAAATAGGGTGGATGTAAATCAAAATAAATAGACCAATGTTTATTATGGTTGTTTTTGGGGAGTAAGGAAACTTGCCCAAGGTTTCGCCCTGACCTGCCTGGATTCGAACACAGGTCTCACGCTTGAAAGGTGAGCGCTCTAACCACTGAGCTACAGGACTCTTAAAAGGTGTTATTTTTACTTTGAAGTATGGATTCTTGGAATTGCTCAAGGTCTAACTATGTGTGTTTACAGTTCACAAGAGAAAACATGGCCTTTTTGCTCTTTGGGTCTACTTGCATTTATGTGGAGTCCTGCAGCTCGGTGGTTAGAGCACTCGCCTCGCAAGAGAGAGACCCGGGTTCGATTCCTGCCAGGGCGAACCCTTAGGCACTTCTCCCCCGCCGCAAGACACTTCTCTTCGATGGCCCCATTGGCCACTCCACATCCCTCCCTTTCCCTCCACCCTCCCCTGTCCCCAACTCGGGTCTGAAACAGTGACTGTCCAGCTCCTTGCGACGTCCTCCTCACGCACAAGCGTAATTTAGTTGTTCTTGTCACTCCACACCCCTAATAATAATCCCTCCCACAAAATATTCTAAACTGTTCATTTCAACCCACGACTGTTTGTGGCAATTATCTGCTACTTTTCTCCACAAATATACAGTCGATTCACTTGCCAGCATGGTCTGCGAAGCGCTTTGAGGCACCTCGAAAGTGTGACAATCACTACATCAAATGCTGCCGTGCGTCCCACACTTGGCTGCCATGTTTCGCCCCCCAAATATACAGTCAATTCACTTGATAGTATGTTTCACAGTACATTGTGAGAAACGCAGCTGCCAACTCACCTTGTGGTGTATACTATGAAGTACTTTATTTTCGTCCTGAAAATGTGATTTGCTGTAACAAAGGCAAGCGTTATTATTATCCTGTCCAGTCACAGGTTGCAGCTTTAGTTCCCTCTAGTGGTACATACAGCAACTGTTGGCTTGCAAACCAGCTCAAGCCACTGGAAAATATTTCAAATTTAATGAAAAAACTCACGCGCGCAATATTTCTTATACATCCACGACAATTTACATGTATATCATGTGTTTCCTGGCTGGACTATTCCAATGCCCTCCTCGCTGGTCTCCCCGGCACAACAATACACAAAATTCAGTTCATGCAAAACTCTGCAGCCCTGTTACACACCCTGACAAAACTCTGTACCTCCATCATCACCGGCTCCCAATTACTGAATCTGTCGACTTCAAGATCCTTTCATTCGTTTATAAATCCCTGCCCTGGCACCTGGCCTCCAGCTTCCAGTTCTGTTCCTCGCTTCTCCGCTCCACCATCGGCAACTTTCCCTTCAGCAACTTTGCCCCAAGACTTTGGAACTTTCTCCCTCCCTCCCTCACAGGCCAGGGCGAAATCTTGGGCAAGTTTCCTTACACACGCCTAATAATAATCCCTCCCAAAAAAACCACAATAATGAAAATTGGTCATTTCAATCCATGACTGTTTGTAGGACACTGCTGTGCGCAATTGGCTGCCGCGTTTCACCCACAAAATATACAGTCACTTCATTTACAAGTATAGTCTGTGAAGCGCTTTGAGACGTCGACAAGACGTGAAAAGCGCTACGTCAAATGTAAGCATTATTATCATTAAAACCGATTGGGGAGAGGTGACTGATGAGGTCATAAGGTGCGCGGGTTTTAAAAGTGTGGATGGAAGGCAAGGCAAGGTCGGGATCATATAACTATTGCGAAAGTCCTGACCATTAACCATCCAGTTCGCTTGGTCATTCACTTCAGGAAGGTAGGCTTGATGTCTCAAAGCGCCTCACAGGAAAGTGAATCGACTGTACAATTTGCGGGCGAAACGCGGCAGCCAATTAACATGGCAGCACGGCAGCGTCCCACGCACAGTCGTGGACTGAAGCGACCAAATTATTATTATTTTTTGTTGTGAATTATTATCCCCGCAAAAACGGTCCGTCAATCGACTAACAACTGGTTTCCTACTCACTGCTGGGTAAACGGAGGCGTGTGGAGTGAGGAAACTTGCGTGCTCTCATGTGACTCCATTTCTCAGTCACCAGGTATTTTCTTCGTTCGGTAAACTTGCCATTGGTGACTCATGTTCCTTTACTTCATCATAAAATGATCATGAGGAATTTGTCACAGCGACTGTGACAACAATAGCATCATGTTGACACTTGTACAGAGCCTTTCACGTCAGGAAGACGTCCCAAGGCGCTGGACAGTCACTGCTTCAGACCCGAGCTGAGAACAGGGTGGGGGGCGGGCGGAGGAGTTGCTGATGGGTCCATCAGAGAGGAGAGTCTTGAGGCGAGACTTGAAGGGAGGGGGCGAGCACGGAGGGACTGGGGGGTGGAGTTGGAGCAGAGGTTGGGGGCAGAGTGGCTGAAGACTCGCCCGCCAATGGTGGGGGGGGTGGGCCGAGGGAAGTGGAGCAGGCCGGAGCCTGCTGAGCGGAGGGAGGGGGCGGGCACGTTGGTAAGGGGATAGGAGGTCACGGATGTAGGGTGGTGGGGGTGAGGTTGTGGAGGGCTGTAAATGTGAGGACCAGGATCTTGAATTGGATCCTCTGGATGATGTGGAGCCAATGGAGTCGGGGGAGGATGGGGGAGACGGGGTCACGGAGTTTGGAATGGTAGAGGACACGGGCCAGAGTTCTGGATTATCTGCAGCCTGTGGAGGGAGGAATTGGGAAGGCTGACAAGCCGGGCGTTAGCATAGTCGAGCCGGGATGTAATGAAGGTGTGGATGAGTGTTTCAGCGGCTTTGAGGGTGAGGTAGTGGTGGAGTGAGGGGAGATCTAATAGAGGTTTATAAGATCATGAGGGGTTTCGACAGAGCAAATAGAGAAAAACTATTTCCACTCGTGGGTGAATCTGTGACTCGTGGTCACAGATTTAAAATAGTTTCAAGGCGCAGTAGAGGGGAGCTGAGGAGAAATTTTTTCACTCAGCGAGTTGTTCGAATCTGGAATGCATTGCCTGAAAAGGTGGTGGAGGCTGATTCGATAACAACTTTTAAAAGGGAATTAGATCTTTATTTAGGGAGAACGGGTCTATTAGGCTATGGGGAGCGGGCAGGGCAGTGGGATTGAATCGCTCTTTTCAAAGAGCCGGCACAGACTAGATGGGCCGAATGGCCTCCTTTTGTGCCGTAAAATTCTATGATTCTATGATTCTATGATTCTATGATTCTATGATTCTATGATTCTATGATTCTATGATTCTATGATTCTATGATTCTATGATTCTATGATTCTATGATTCTATGATTCTATGAGTCGGGCAATGTTGCAGAGATGGGAAAAGGCAGAGCGAGTCAATGTTGGAATGTGGGGGAGGAGAGACAGTTGAGGGTCGAACAAGACAAAAAGTTTCCCAACTGGCTTGGTGAGTCAATCACAAAACCCACAGCAAAGAGGAAGAAATAAATTGGAACTTCCACAGTACGGACACAAAAAGGGGAATCCTCAGTGGTTAGAGGACTCACCTCGCAAGCGAGAGACCCGGGTTTGATTCCTGGACAAGGGCGAAACCTTTTTAGTCAGAGTGAAATCAATTGGCAGCTGCATCTCACCTAAAACATAGCGTACTGTACACTCAATTCATTTTACGGTGAAGCGCGTTGAGACGTCTAGAAGACGTGGTACAGTGCTATCAAATGCAAAGATTATTATTATTGTTATTTATAATACAACTCATTGTGTCAGAAGATAGGGATATGTCAGTCAAATAGATAATAATCCTTGCATTCGATATAGCGCTTTTCATGTCTTCTAGACGTCTCAAAGCGCTTCACTGAATATACTGTCAAGTGAAGTGACTGTATATTTGTGAGCGAAACTCAGCAGCCAATTGCGCACAGCAGCGTCCCCACAAACAGTTGTGGGTTGAAATGACCAATTTTCTTTTTTTTTTTAGGGATTATTATCAGACACGTGGAGTAAGGAAACTTACCCAAGGTTTTTCCCTGCCTGGAATCGAACCCGAGGTCTCTCGCTGGTAAGGCAGTGTATAGCGCGCCCCCTCACACACAGTATAGTGTCCCAGAGTGCTGGACTCGACTCCTAGCCGGTGAGGGGGGGCTAGGAGGGGGTGGGGGGGGTGATGACGTGACCATAGACATGGTCGATGAGGAAGGTCTTCTGGCCCGATCTGAAAATGGGGAAGGATGTGGAGCGGCGGAGAGAGAGCGAGAGTGTTCCAGACTTTTGCAGAGTACTGTTTGAAACTGGGGCCCGCCGATGGTGGAACGGAGAGCGCGAGGGACAAGCAGGAGCCAGCAGGTGTGGAGGGGGGGTTAAATGGGTAAGTAGGCCTAAGTACTGTAGCTACTTTGGGGAAATCAATTTGAGCAACGGAACTCAACTGTAGGCAAACACAGCCAACATATTGAGCTGCCTCGGCTCTGACAACTAAAATGTGAAGTGAATCCTGGACATGTTCGCAGTTCTGGTTAATGTGGGTGCTCACTGAAGGGCTGTACATTCTGACAGATGCGTAAGCCACTTGATAGTTATTTTGGGGCTTGCGATAAAGAGACAGACTCCGCCACAATATCCTAACAGTCACTCACCACCTTGTGCTGAAAGAATCTTTTTGGCAGTTGGTCAACAACAACAACAACTTAAACTTATAAAGCGCCTTTCACGTCGGGAGGACGTCCCAAGGCGCTGCACAGGAGGCGTGTGACCCGAGCTGAGAGGGCAGTGTTCGGGAGGGGGTGAAACACGAAGGGGAGGTCGAAAAATTCGGGGGGAAACGAAAGGCACGGTCGAAGAGGAAAGTCTTCAAACCGGCCTTGAAAGAGGAAAGGGAACAAACAAGGCGGAGGGATTGGGGGATGGAATTCCATAGGGTGGGAGCGGAGAAACTGAAGGCCCGGCCTCCGCTGGTGGGGCGGTTCGGGCGGGGGGCTTGGAGCAGGCCAAGTCCTGCTGAACGGAGGGTCCGGGTGGGCGTGTAGGGGGAGAATAGATTGGTTAAGTAGGGCGGGGAAAGGTCATGTAAGGCCTTGAAGGTGAGGACGAGGATCTTGAACTCGATCCTCTGGAGGATGGGGAGCCAGTGGAGACGGGCGAGGGTGGGGGTTATGTGGTCGCGGAGGCGGTTGTGGGATAATACACGGGCTGCAGAGTTTTGGATGACCTGCAGCCTGTGAATGGAGGAGCTGGGGAGGCCGACGAGGAGAGAGTTTCCGTAGTCCAGCCTTGAGGTGATGTACGCGTGCACGAGTGTTTCGGCAGCGCGGGGGGTAAGATAGTTGCGGAGCCTGGCAATGTTGCTTAGGTGGAAATAAGCTTTGCTGGTCAAGGCACGGATGTGGGGGAGGAAGGAGAATTTATGGTCGAACCTGATGCCGAGGTTCCTGATTGGCTTTGTGAGGTGGAGAGTACAGACTTGGATGTTGAGGCTGGCAGCGCCCGATGTGCGGAGGCGCTGGCTTGAGCCAATCAGGAGGGCCTCGGTCTTACTCATGTTCAATTGCAGGAAGTTGTCCCTCGTCCAGGACTCAATGTCGGACAGACATGCTGTCAGAACATCGATGGTCTGGGGGTTGAGGGATGAGGCAGAAAGGTACAGCTGGGTGTCATCCGCATACATGTGGAAATTTACCCCATGTTTGCGGATGACATCGCCCAGAGGGAGCGTGTAAATGGTGAAAAGGAGGGGGCCGAGGACAGAGCCCTGGGGGACGCCGTGAGAAACTGTGCGGGGGTTTGAGGAGAAACCGTTGGAAGATACAAAATGTAGGCGGTGGGTCAAGGAGTGAGTGAGTTGAAAGGAAAGAGAGGAGCTGGGAGGCAACCATTCTTTCAAGGACCTTAGATAAAAACGGGAGGTTGGAGATGGGACGATAGCTTGATGGTTGCGACGCATCAAGGGAGGGTTTTTTCAGGATAGGGGTGATGGTGGCTGTTTTAAGGGAGGTAGGGACAGTGCCTGAGGAGAGGGAAAGGTTGATGGTGTCAGAAATGAACGGGGCCAAAAGGTGGAGCTGGGTGCGGAGGAGGGGGGTGGGGATGGGGTCCAACGAACATGTGGTGGGTTTCATGGAGGTGATTATTTTTGTGACTGAAGGCGGGGAGGTGGGGATGAAAGTATGAAGGGGGGGTTGGGTGGGGGTTGAAATAACGGATGGAGGGGCGGAGGTGGAGGAGAGGTAGGGGGAGGAAACCGCGGAGCGGATTCTCTCTAATTTGGACTCAAGGAAGTCCAACATCTCCTCACAACGTTCGTTTGAGGAAAGGATCTGCGAAGCGAGACGGGGTGGGGGGGGGGGGGGGCAGAGGAGTTGGTTGGTGGTAGCGAAGAGGAAGTGGTCAGACAGTGAAAAGGATGGAGGGAACAGCTGAAGCTGGTGCTAATCTACTATCCGGTTATAATAATAATATAAAATTCTAACAATAATATAATAATAAATTATTTGTTTTTCAAAAGAAATAAATTAATAATATAATATATTACCGTAATTAAAAAAAAGAATATAAATAAAATAATAAAATATTACAGTAATATTACAATTTATTTTATTATACACTGCGTTTATAAATACACAGTGTTTATCGTGTACAGTTTTGGTCTCCTCATTTAAGCAAGGACATACTCGCCTTAGAGCGTTGACTCACTAGGTTGGTTGCTGGGTTGAGGGGGTTGAGCTATGAGGATAGGTTGAGTAATTTAGATCTATATTCTCTCGAATACAGAAGAATTAGAGGTGACTTTACAGAAACCTATAAGATAATTAATGAGCATGACAAAATAGACAGTGGGAGACTGTGTAGGTGTTTCAATTCTTAGAACAATGTTTCAGAACAAACATACTCAAGAATGTGTCACGATGGACGTTGATGGAAGGTGTGGCTATGCGATAATTTTGTGAAACACTTTCAGACCTTTTTGACAAAGGCTCTGTATCAAATTCACACTGATTTGAGGAAAACCTTCTTCACTCAGAGGGCAGTGAACTTATGGAATTCTCTACCCTAAAAGTCTGTAGATGCTCAGTCCTTGAATATATTCAAGACTGAGATTGATAGATATCCTATTATATAGGTTTATATAATGGGATTAAGGAGTATGGGGATAAGGCGGGGTAGGTGGAGTCAGATTAGAAGATGAGCCATGATTTTATTGAATGGCGGGGCAGCTCGACGGGCTGAATGGCCTACTCCTGCTCCTAATTCTTATGTTCTTAAGGATTATTGTTATTAAATCAGGCGGCAGGCTTTTCTCTCAAGATACAGTGGATATGTGGAACTCTCTCCCCCAAAAGGCTCTGGATTGAATGGCTGGATCCATTCACCAGGCCTGAGGTAGACAGATATTTGGAGTTGAGGTGATGATAAATAAATAATAATCCTTCCATTTGACGCAGCACCTTTTCACATCTTCGAGGCGTCTCAAAGCGCTTCACGGAACACACTGTAAAGTGAATTGACCATGTATTTTGTGAGCGAAACACAGCAGCCAAATGCGCACAGCAGCGTCCACCGCAAACAGTTGTGGTTAAAATGACCAATTTATTAAAGTTGTTTTTTTTCTGGAGGGATTATTGCCAGGCGTGTGCAGTAAGGAAACTTGCCCAAGGTTTCTCTCTGCCAGGAATTGAAACCAGGTCTCTTGCTTATCATAGAATCATAGAATCATAGAATTTTACGGCACAAAATGAGTTTTTCTGAAGCGAATGCTCTAACCACTGAGTGATGGGGGAGGAGGTGCAGTATTGGTGCAGTATTGTCGGAGGTGCTGGGGTTTTCAGATGAGACATCAAACCCCCACAACCCCCCCCCCCCCCCCCCCCCACCAAAGACACCCACCTTTTGTGGAGTCCTGTAGTGTAGTGGTTAGAGTGTTTACCTAAAATCTGGGTTTGATTCCCGGGCAGGACGAAATCTTAGACAAGTTTCCTTCCTCCGCACGCCTCTGTTTACTTGGCAATAAGTAAACAGGGAAGACAAAGGAGACAATGAGGTAGAGGACAGGAAATGGGTTAAAAAAGCAGACGTGATACTCGGCTTTATAAATAGGGGCATAGAACACAAAGTCAGGAAGTTCTGACTAAACTCTATAAAACTTTGGTTAGGCCTCTGCTAGAGTAATATGTTCAATTCTGGTCACCACAATTTAGGAAGGATGTTAAGGCATTGGAAAGGATGCAGAGGAGATTTATCAGGATGGTACTAGGAATGAGGAGGGACTTCAGCTATGAGGAAAGGCTAGAGAGGCTAGGTTTATTCTCATTGGACCAGAGAGGGTTACGAGGAGATCTAATAGAGGTTTTCAAAATCATGAGGGGATTCGACAGAGTAAACAGGGAATAACTGTTTCCACTGGTGGGTGTGTCAGTGACTCGAGGTCACGAGAGAGCCGGGGAGTGGGATTGACTTTGAATAGTTCTTTTCAAAGAGCCAGCACAGACACAATGGGCCGAATGGCCTCCTTTTGTGGCAGTAAAATTCTAGGAATCTAGGATTCTATGTAATGTTAATGGTGTTAAAATAAAGGGTGGCTTTGGCGTGAGACAGTGATTTACATGTATTACCACCAATGTAGTACAGTATGCTGCATTCACTGCTCATGTTGGGAAGACCAAACGCTGATTCTGTTCGCAAGCACAAATCCCCCCTTACGCCATTGACACCTCCCATCATCTCCTGCCCTCTACCGCCCCCCTCCTTTGATTTATTTGCCAACCAACCAACCAACCAACCAACCAACCAACCAACCAACCAACCAACCAATCAATCAAAACTTACATTTATGTAGAGCCTTTCACATCGAGAGGACGTCCCAAGGCGCTGTACAGTCAAGTAGGGACAAGAGCAGGGGGAGAGGGGTCGGGGCAGGATGAAGGAGAATTGACTGTATATTTGTGGGCGAAACGCGGCAGCCAAATTGCGTACAGCAGTGTCCCACAAACAGTCATGGAAGTGGGGTCAGGGGAGAAAGGGGGCAAAGATAGCAAGGGGAGGGATCGGAGTAGGGGGAAGGAGAGCAGGAAAACCAACTGTATATTTGTGGGCGAAACGCGGCAGCCAAATTGCGCGCAAAACGACACTTGAATAACGCCTTTCACATCGGGAGGACGTCCCAAGGCGCTGGACAGTCAATGTTTTGGACCCGAGCTGGGAGAGACCCAGCTCAGATAACTCATCTGGGATGGCTGTTTGTGGGATGGTGCTGTGCACAATCGACTGCCGCATTTCCCTCACAAAACACACATTCGCTACTTCTCACAGTTTCGCATATTCTATTAAAAATGCTTTGGAATGTCTCAACGAGGCGCAAGGCACTATATCCTCTGATGTTCTGCAGCTTAGTGGTTACTCACTTTGCACGTTTCCTCACAAAACACTTTCCATTTCCTTAAACCACGCACAAATGTTTACCCGGCAGACAGCAGGAACCCAGTTGTTAGTTGGTTAGTGGATCGCATTTCCGAGGGTAATTATTCCTTCCAAACAAACAAATCAATCGATAATAACTTCGGTCACTCAATCCACCGCTGTTTGTGGGGGACGCTGCCGTGCGCAATTGGCTGCCGCGTTTCTCCCACAAAATACACAGTCATTTAACTTTACGGTATATTCTTGAGACAAGTCTAGAAGACGTGATAAGGCGCTGTATCAATGAAAGGCAAGGATTATTCTTACCAATGAACTGCAAAGATTAATATCTCAATCGTCGAATCAGAGAAGCAGAATGCGTCAACAATCCCTATTCCCCACTATTCCCAAATCTCCGGGATTTCCATGGTGTAGGTGGTATGCATGGAATAGCGCTGTTTAGTTTGGATAGTCTTAAGCAATGGGGATGAGTTTCTCTGTGTGTCAGTCACCCAGCCGAGCGAAAAAACAAATCATTATCAGTTGAAATATCTTCACCAACCGACTGCAAACATTTATGCAAAAAAGGCATGACAAGGCTGTTAACAGCTTTGTAAACGGAAGTTTCTTTCCCTCAGTTTAGTTTGGGTATTATCTTTGATACTGCCTGAGCACAGCTGAAAGTATCTCCCTGCAGGCAATGTATCTTACTTGTAAGTATTGTACTTTTATTTTATTCCCCTAACCTCTTGCCATAGTGGGAGAGGACATTTGAGCGGGGGGGTTGAATATTGGTGCTCCTTCCCACCTCTATTCTGCGTTCTCCCATGTCACAATGTTGCCCCCGGCTGGCTCTCTCTGCTCAGCATACACCAGCCCGTTTCACTTTCCCTGCCCGACCTTCCTCAGTATCTGTAGCCTTCAGACTTGAGACCTATCTTTTCGACCGTGCTGTTCGGTGACCTATGGCTTTCCCCAAGTCCCTCCGACTTTAGCTCCCACTCACCACTTCTGAAACCGTTCTACAAACTGCTCTCTTTGATTGCACCTTTGGTCACTGACTTCCTTCCAATCTCTCAGCCCGATTGCCTCAAAATGACACAGTTATAAGAGAGGGACGAGGGGTTTCTGAAAGAGAATTTGCTTAAGTGGGATCCAAGGTGACGTGTTTGCCAATGGAAAGTGGGAATCGAGCCCCCACCCGCTGTGACAATCTCTAGTCCCCGGTTCCTGAACCAGGCTGATGTCCGCAGTATATCCAGGGCTCTCTCTCTCTCTCTCTCACTCATTCACAGCCCCAGACCTGCCTCATCAGCAGGACCTGGGAGGGCAGCCCAGTCACTGGGGGCAGGGAATCCTCCCACTACAGCTCCTGTTAACCCTCCAGTCAAAGCCCTAACCAAAGAGTAGGGTGGTCCTAGCTGGACAAGCAGCAGGAAAGCTTGACAGACAGCGATATCAATGACGCGGTTTTAGTTGGTTAGACTCTAGCAGTTACCCCCAACGCACACTCTGAGGTCCCCAAGTCTTGGCTCTTGCCGACCTGCGCCTAATAGTTTCTGGAGAGAGGTAAGCAGCATGTGAGCGAGAGAGTGGAATTCCATTCCAACCATCTATCAAAAGCTTCACGTTAGGGAGATGGGATTGGAAGGGTTTGGGAGGGAGTGAGGAATGGTGAAGGCAAATGTTGAGTATAAACACTGGTTGGGTCAAATGTTCCACGCTATACATTAATAATAATTATGCTTGCATTCGATGTAACGCCTTCTCCTGTCTTTGATGCGTCTCAAAGTGCTTTGCAGAATATACTGTAAAGTGAATTGATTGTATATTTTGGGGGCAAATTGCGCACAGCAGCGTCCCACAAACAGTCGTGGATTGAGTGACCAAATTGTTATTTATTTATTATTATTTTTTGAAGAGATTATTACCACCAGAAAAGCGATCCGTGAATCAACTAACAGCCGCTACTTCCTTCTAGGTAAACAGAGGCGTGAGGTGTAAGAAAACTTGCGCAACATTTCGCCCTGCCGGGAATCAAACTCAGATCTCTCGCTTGCGAGACGAGTGTTCTGAACTGTAGAAACTCTGAACAGTTGCTTTGTTCTCCTCCAACAGAGATCTGATTATGTCCAAGCCTGATTGCACAGTGAGGTAAGGAACTCTGTCATTAATTTCATGTTTTACTTTGGCCTCACACCATTTGGTGCAGTAAGTCATACCCCATAGAAACAACAACAACAATTTACATTTATATAGCGCCTTTCACGTCGGGAGGACGTCCCAAGGCGCTAAACAAGAGGCGTGTGACCCGAGCTGGGAGGGGAGTGTTTGGGAAGGGGTGAAACACGAAGGGGAAGTAAAAGAGTTCGGGGTGGAACAAAAGGCACGATCGAAGAGGAAAGTCTTCAAACCGGCCTTGAAAGAGGAAAGGGAAGAGGCGAAACAGAGGGATTGAGGGATGGCATTCCATAAAGTGGGAGCGGAGAAACTGAAGGCCCGGCCTCCGATGGTGGGGCGGTTCGGGTGGGGGGCTTGGAGCAGGTCAAGTCCTGTTGAACGGAGGGTCCGGGTGGGTGTGTAGGGGGAGAGTAGATCGGTTAGGTAGGATGGGGCAAGGCCGTGTAAGGCCTTGTAGGTGAGGATGAGGATCTTAAATTCGATCCTCTGGAGGATGGGGAGCCAGTGGAGACGGGCGAGGGTGGGGGTTATGTGGTCATGGAGGCGGGTGCGGGATAGTACACGGGCTGCAGAGTTTGGGATGGCCTGCAGCCTATGAATGGAGGAACTGGGGAGGCCGATTAGGAGAGAATTTCCGTAATCCAGCCGTGAGGTGATGTACGCGTACACTCGTGCACGCGTACCCCGGCAGCGCGGGGGGTAAGATAGTTGCGGAGCCTGGCAATGTTGCGCAGATGGAAATAGGCGGTGCCGGTCAAGGCGCGGATGTGGGGGAGGAAGGAAAGTTTTTGATCGAACATGATGCCGAGGTTCCTGACTAGCTTTGTGAGGTGGAGAGTGCAGCCTTGGATGTTGAGGCTGGCAGCGCCCGATGTGTGGAGGCGCTGGCTTGAGCCAATCAGGAGGGCCTCGGTCTTATTCACGTTCAATTGCAAAAAGTTGTCCCTCGTCCACGATTCGATGTCGGACAGACATGCTGTCAGAACATCGATCGTCTGGGGGTTGAGGGATGAGGCAGAAAGGTACAACTGGGTGTCATCCGCATACATGTGGAAATTTACCCCATGTCTGCGGATGACGTTGCCCAGAGGGAGCGTGTAAAGGGTGAAAAGAAGGGGACCGAGGACAGAGCCCTGAGGGACGCCGTGGGAAACTGTGCGGGGGTTTGAAGAAAAGCCATTGGAAGAAACAAAATGTAAACGATGGGTCAAATAAGAGTGGAACCAGTCAAGGACTGTGCCTTGAAGGTTGAGGTGGGAGGAAAGACGTTGGAGGAGGATGGTGTGATCGACTGTGTCGAACGCAGCAGACAGGTCAAGGAGGACGAGGAGGCAGAGGGAGCCCTGGTCACAGGATCCTCGACACAGGATGTCATTTGTGACCTTGACCAGGGCAGTTTCTGTGCTGTGGATAGGGCGGAAACCTGATTGGAGGGGTTCAAGAAGTGAGTGAGTTGAAAGGAAAGAGCGGAGCTGGGAGGCAACCACTCGTTCAAGGACCTTGGATAGAAACGGGAGGTTGGAGATGAGTCGATACCTTGATGGTTGCGACGCATCAAGGGAGGGTTTCTTCAGGATAGGGGTGATGGTGGCTGTTTTAAGGGAGGTAGGGACGGTGCCTGAGGAGAGGGAAAGGTTAATGGTGTCAGAAATGAGCGGGGCTAACAAATGGAGCTGGGTGTGGAGGAGGGGGGTGGGGATGGGGTCCAATGAGCACGTGGTGGGTTTCATGGAGGTGATTGTTTTTGTGACTGAAAGCGGGGTGGTGGGGTTGAAAGTGTGAAATGGGGGGTGAGTAGGGGTTGAGGTAACTGATGAGGGCGCGGAGGTGGAGGAGAGGTGGGGGAAGGAAACCGCAGAGCGGACTTTCTCAATTTGGGATTCGAGGAAATCCAGCATCTCCTCGCAACGAACGTTAGGAGAGGATCTGCGAGGTGAGGCGGGGGGGGGGGGGGGCGGAGGAGCTGGTTGGTGGTGGCGAAGAGGAGGCGGTGGTTGTCCTTCGCTTCCAGGATTATCCTGGAGTAGAAGGCTGATTTGGCGGTGGCTAGGGCGGAGCGGTAAAATTTGATGCGGTCCAGCCAGATTTGCCGGTGGACCGTGAGGCCAGATTTGAGCCAGGTGCGTTCAACTGCTCTCACTTGGCTTTTGAGGGAGCGGAGGTGAGTTGTGTACCACGGTGATGATCGGGAATGGGAGACGGTTTTGGAGGTGAGGGGGGGCCAGGGTGTCAAGGGTAGTGGAGAGGGTGTTGTGGAGGGCGGTGGAGGCGGAGGATGGGTCTGTACAAAACGAATGCCATTGTGGGAGGAGGTCGGAGGTTTCTAGGGCAGAGGTGAAAGTTTGAGGGGGAATCTTCTTCCAGGGCCGGTAGAAGATGGTGGTGGGTTTGGAGGTGGAGGGGGGAGGGATAGAGGTGTTGCAGGAAATGAAAAAATGGTCAGAAATGGCCTTGTCTGTGATGGTGACGCCAGAGACGTTGAGGCCTCGGTTGATCACCAGATCGAGAGGATGGCCATGAGTGTGGGTGGCAGTGTTGATATGAAGGGAGAAGTTGAAAGACGAAAGTAAAGAGGAAAATTCAGAGGAAATGGGGCAGGAGGGGGTGAAATGGAGGTTGAAATCGCCAAGAATAATAAGGCGATCAGAGGAGGCACAAAGGGAAACTAAAAGTGAAGAAAAGTCTGAAATGAAAGTGGGGGAGGGTTTGGGGGGGCGATAAACTAGTAGGATTTTGAAAGAACTGTGGGAGGAGTGAGAAAGGGTGAGATGTTCAAAAGACGGGAAGGAGCCGGAGGAATAGGGGGATAGGGCGAGGGATGTCCTGGAGATGAGGGCCACGCCACCGCCACGACGGTTGGGTCGAGGAGCATGATGCAATGTGCAGTTGGGTGGTGTGGCTTCAACAAGGGGGAAAGTGTCGCCTGGGGTGATCCAAGTCTCCGTCAGGGCCATGATGTCAACGTTCTCACCAAGGATGAGATCGTTGATGGCCAGTGCCTTGTTGCAGACAGAGCGGACATTTTGGAGGCCGATGCGGAAAAAGCAGTTGGCCGAGGGGTGTGAGGGGGGGCTGGGATGGTCGGCGGGGAGGGTGGGGATCTGAATAAGGGAGGAGAGGTTGACCCCCCGGGTTTGTGTCCGGTGAGGCTGACGGTGATGGTGGGGGACAGGGCACTTGGTGTGGCTGCTGTTGGACAACCAGCGCCGAGTGCCACGGTGAGCCCGACGGAGGATTCCAATACTGGAACAGAGGGAAGCGGTGGGAGGGTCGAGCAGGGACAGTAGGCGAGGAGGGCGAAGAGAAAGAAGGGTAGAGAAAAAATAACGGAGAGGGGGGTTGGGGGGAAAAGCTTGAATAGGGGGAGGGAAGCTCGGGTCGTGGCGGCAGCCATAATGCGCACGCGGGAGACCAGGAGCGAGGGTCAATGGGGCGGCATCATCCCAAGGGATGTGAGGCCGCGGCTGGGGGATGCGGAGGCGTTGCGGTCTGAAGCCTGACCGGGGCTGCGGCCGAGGCTGGGGTTGTGGGTTTTAGGTCCGGTCGCCGGGGCTGCGTGTGTCCGGGCTATGGGTCGCCGCGTCGAGGCTGGAACCGGGACCAGGGCCGTGAGTCTCGTGGCTGTGGGTCTTGGAGCCGGGGCTGTGTGTCGCGGGGCTGGTCTTGAAGCCGGGGCAGCGTGTCACAAAGCCGTTGGTCGTGGGGCTGGTCTTGAAGCCGGGACCGTTTTTCACGAAGCCGTTGGTCGCGGGGCTGGTCTTGGAGCCAGGGCTGTGTGTTACGGAGCTGGAGCCGGGGGTGCGGGGATGTGGCTGTGGCTGTGTCTGGGTCTGGGGCCGGGGCCGGAGCCGGGGCCGTGAGTCTCGGGGCTGGAGCCAAGTCTGTGGCTGTGGCTGTGGGTCTTGGGGTGCCCGGGCTGCGGGTCGATGGGCTGTGGGCTGTGGGTCAGGTCAAGTTGAGCAATCTCTGCCATATGCTCTTTATGCACAGAGACAGCTCTAGACCCATGTGTCCCTCTCGCCGCCATTTTGTCCAAAAAAAACAAACAAAAAAAAAAACAATATCTGTCAACAGCAATAACGTGGACTTATATAACACCCACAGGGTGTGAGCACACAGGCTCAGAGCTCTTAACAGTGATGGAACATGACTCCAAGCTTGGGGGTGGGGTGGTCTGCAAGCACCTGTAGCTCAGTGGTTAGAGCACTTGCCTTGCAAGCGTGAGACCTGTATTCGAATCCAGGCATATCAGGGCAAAACCTTGGGCAAGTTTCCTTACTCCACACACACGCACACACCTAAAAATAATCTGTCCAAAAAAACCCAAATACACTGTAATAAAATTGGTCATTTCAATCCATGACTGTTTGTGGGGGACGCTGCTGTGCGCAATTGGCTGCCGCGTTTCGTCCACAAATATACAGTCACTTCGCTTTACAGTATATTCTGTGAAGCGTTTTAAGACGTTGATAAGATGTGAAAAGCGCTGTATCAAATGCAAGGATTATTATTATTATTATTATTAAGCACGGTCAAGATGTTTTCAGGCGGAAGTTGAAAGGGGGAGAGAGGGGCCAGGGCGGAGGGATTGAGGGAGAGTACGCCAGAGTTATATTTCCTGAGGGGCCTTAAACGTGGTCATCAGAAGCCATCAGAAGTGTTAAATGACAGATAAATGTATCGGTATTGATATTAACCTTTGTATTCGGTGTAACACCTTTCACGTCAGGCAGACACTCCAAAGCGCTTCACAGGATTTAGAGTAAGGTGCAGTGACTGTGTATTTGCAGATGAGCGCGACAGCCTATTGTCTCGCAGTCAACCCATGAAGTAAGTGACTGATTTTATTTTGGGGAGGATTGTTAGCCAGGGCACCGGGAGAACGAAATTCGCTTCTCTTTTCCAACAGCGCCGCGGGATCGCTAGTGTCCACCCAAACAGGCAGAGGGGACCTTGGTTTCACATCTCATCTGACGTGAAAGGCGCTCTACAAACGTCATTTTATTTGTTGCTGTTGAAGGACAGCACCTCCGTCAATGCGACGCTCCCACAGCAATGCGTTACGCCCGTGGCTTCCAAACTTGAAGCTCCCCCACTAACTCAGCAAAGTTTTCGTTGCGCCCACCGCCCCCTCCTTCACACTCGGCTCCACACACTCGGGTCCTCGGCTACACACACACACTCTGGGCCTCGAGACTCTAAAGCTCCGCGGCCCCCCCCACCCCCCCTCTCTCCCAGCCCCAAAGGAGGCGTGCCCCACAGTTTGGAAACCACGGTGTTAGAGCGGGGGAGGGTGGGGGGGAGGTCCAAACCCTTGGCTGCTGATGGATTTAAGGTGGCAAGTGGGGTAAAAAAATAGATATTTTTTTCATGTCAAAGTGTACTTTGAGCTATATACTTTCAGAAATAAACTGTTTTGATCGGTGAAATAAACTTATTTCCAAAGAAATACAGGTTAATGTGAGGTATGAAATAAGTTTTATTGTTGAATTCTTATTCTTTACCCTGTATTTCTTTGGAAATAAGCTTATTTCACCAATCAAAACAGTTTATTTCTGAAAGTATTTAGTTCAAAGTACACTTTGACATGATTTTTTAAAACTGTTTTATTTTTTACCCCACTTGCCACATTAAGTAATGTCCGCTGGCATTAGCAATCTTTACTTGCAGAAACATTATTTACATCTACACAGCGAGACACTCAACACTGCTGGCCAGGCACCTGAGTTGGGGGTTGAGAGCCGAGGGAGGTGAGATGGGGGAGTGGAAGACTGAAAGTGTGGTCAGAGAGTTAGATCTTGACGAGCCTTCAAAGAGGGGGAGGGAGGGAACAGGTAGAGGGACTAAAATGGGCGCCAAATTGCGATGGTCAGGCTGATGGGTTGGGTGGGATGGGTGGTGGGGTGGGGGGGGTCAGGATTTGAACTTGTGTTTGCTGGGCAAAAGGAACAGCAGGAATCAGGAGATCTCAGGGGAGATTACTCAGCTAGAGTAATATGTTCAGTTCTGGGCACCACACTTTAGGAAGGATGTTAAGGCATTGGAAAGGATGCAGAGGAGATTTATCAGGATGGTACCAGGAATGAGGAGGGACTTCAGCTATGAGGAAAGGCTAGAGAGGCTAGGTTTATTCTCATTGGAACAGAGAAAGTTAAGAGGAGACCTAATAGAGGATTTTAAGATCATGAGGGGATTCGACAGAGTAAACAATGAAAAACTGTTTCCACTGGTGGGTGTATCAGTGACATGTGGTCACAGATTTAAAATAGTTTCTAAAAGAAGTAGAGGGGAGATGAGGAGAAATGTTTTTACCCAGCGAGTTGTTGGAATCTGGAAGGCATTGCCTGAAAAGGTGGTGGAGGCCGATTCGATATCAACTTTTAAAAGAGAGGTAGACATTTATTTGGGGAGGAGGGGTTTGCGCGGTTATGGGGAGAGAGTTGGGCTGTGGGATTCAATAGCTCTTTTTAAAGAGCCGGCACAGACACGATGGGCCGAATGGCCTCCTTTTGTGCCGTAAGATTCTATGATTCTATGAATCTATGAATGGTGAATATAATAGTATAATAATAATAATATTCCGTACATTTGATATAGAGCTTTTCACGTCTTCTATCTAGAAGAGGTGGATTGAAGTCCAATGAGGAGTTCCTCACTGGAGAACGAGGGAAAATTCTGTGTATTTTGCCAAGGCCTGGAGAAGCATCCCATAAGGCGTTTTCTCACCATCTCTCATTGACAGGAATCCTGCAGATTAAGTGAGCCGTGAGAGGATGCATTGTTGCAGTCGGACAGAGCCCGAGGAAGCTCGGTGAGGCATCGCAACGTACCAAAGAAGGAGGACAATTTGGCCCATTGCGTCTGTGCTGGCTCCCCCTCAGTAGCCATCCTCTCCATCCCGTTTACCCGCCTGGCCTTTTACCCTACAGCCGCGTACGGAATTACGCGGCTGGTTTAGGATGAACGCCACCCCTTGCTCGGTGGACCTTGGGGCCGACAAAGTGATTGTGTCCACATTCTACAGCGTGGTGTTTGCGGTCGGGTTGCCAACCAACAGCCTCGCCCTGTGGAGCCTCTACCGCGTTGTGAAGGCGAACCGCAAGCCCTACGTTTACCTGCTCAACCTCCTGGCCGCCGACCTGACCCACATCATTCTGCTGCCGCTGTGGATCAACTATGTGATCAACGAGCACCAGTGGCACTTTGGCGACGTGATGTGCAAGATCACCGGCTTCACCTTCTACCTGAACATGTACACCAGCATATTGTTCCTGAACTGCATCTCCCTCGACCGCTTTTTCGCCATCGTCTACCCCCTTCGCTACCACTGGCTCCACAGGAAGACCACCCAGTACGCCATTAGCGCCTGCGTCTGGACGCTGGCACTGGTCTGCAACACGCCCGGCTTCATGTACGCCGAGGTTAATGAAGTGTCCAAGCTGTGCTACGAGAGCTACCCGTTGAGCCACACGTACACCGTCTACCGGCTGTTCTTCACCTCCTTTGTCTTTTTCCCCGCTTGCTTCATCTTCTTCTTTACCTTCGTGGCAATCCAGAGAAGCGTCCGCCGGTCCTCCACGCTGGAACGGGCCGAGGTCAAAAAAATCCAGAACCTGCTGCTCGCTGTCCTCCTTATGTTCGTGTTCATCTTCGGGCCTTTTCACCTCGCGTACTTTTACAGAGTGATCATGACCCTTGTGGGCACAGATGTGTGCCAGGCGGAGATAGCTTTGTATGTTTACTTCAAGGCCACCTGTGCGTTCGTCAGTCTCAATAACATCATCGATCCACTGCTGTACATTTTCATATCCAAAGATGTGCAAAGGAAGTTCACCGGCCTCTTTAAGGGTCACTGTTCCGGGCAGGGAGACTCTGAGTGCCATGAGCATGAGATGAGAGAGCAATCGAGAAGAGTAGATGTGAGCTCCTGTTAAAAGAACTTACTAAGTTTGGGGTCGAAAAATTCCATTTTACACTCTTAGCCTTAAGACCTTTGTCCCTGAAATTTTCGACAGTGTTGTTGTGGAGCTCCTGTAGCTCAGTGGTTAGAGCGCTCGCCTTACAAGCGTGAGACCAGTGTTCGATTCCAGCCAGATCAGGGCGAAACCTTGGGCAAGTTTCCTTACTCCACACGCACACATACGCCTAATAATAACCCATCCAAAAAAACACAACACAATACAGTAATAAACAAAATTGGTCATTTCAATCCTCGACTGTTTGTGGAGACGCTGCTGTGCGCAATTGGCTGCCACGTTTCGCCCACAAATACACAGACAATTCACTTTACAGTACATTGTGTGAAGCGCTTTGAGACGTCGATAAGATGTGAAAAACGCTATATCAAATGCAATGCTTATTATTATTATTATTATTAAGCTTGCTCACTTGAATCCCTGACTATTTGTGGGGACGCCGCTGTGTGCATTTGCCTGCTGCGTTTCACCTGCAAAATATAGGTTCAATTCACTTTACAGTATATCCTGTGAGGCACTTTGAGACGTCTCAACGACGTGATAAGGTGCCGTATCAGGTGCAAGGATTATTATTATTATTATTATCAGCTCATCAGCTAAGATGTGAGATGTGGAAGCCGGTTTCTCTGTTGTGCTTTTTAATGAATATAACATTGTGAAAGAAAAATGTAACGGGATTTTGCAGGAGGCCTGCTGGTTCATTGGATCTTATCGTGCGAGGCTCTGGAACTCCCTTCCTCACTCCCTTCACCTCTCCCCCTCTCTTCCCAGTTTCAGGTCTCAGCCAAAGACCTTTCGCTTTGACCGCGCCTTTGGTCACCTTTCTACCCCTGACCCTCTGAAGAAATGTAAATCAAATACTTCCTATTGATGTTTCTTCAAATCACAACCGTATATTTTGCTGTTTAGTGCCATTTGAAAGCATTATTTTCTTAATTCTTTCCACGGCTGTTTGTGGGACGCTGCTGTGCGCGAGTTTCCACCGCAATTCTCTGTCCACAAAATACACAGTCAATTCTCTTCTCCGTGTATTGTCGAGCCCTGGAGCTCAGTGGTTAGAGCACTGGCTTCATAAGCAAGAAGCCGTGGGTTCGATTCCCGGGCAGGGAAAAACAATGGGCAAGTTTACCTTACTCCATACCCCTCTGTTTATCTAGCGGTAAGTAGGAACCTGCTTGTTAGTCAATTGGTGGATTGTTTCCGGGGGTAATAATTCCTTAAAAATAAAAATATAATAACGATAATAATGTTTTCACTCAATCTATGACTGTTTGTGGGACACTGCAGTGCTCAAACACTTGGTGTGTTTCGTCCACAAAATACACAGTCACAGAACTTTACAGTATATTCTGTGAAGAACTTTGAGACCTTTGGAAGATATGATAGTCAATAAGAATTAGGAGCAGGAGTAGGCCATTCAGCCCCTCGAGCCTGCTCCGCCATTCAATAAGATCATGGCTGATCTTCTCACCCAACTCTGATTACCTGCCCTATCCCCATAGCCCCTAATCCCTCTATTTTTCAAAAATCTATCAGTCTCAGCCTTGAAAATGTTCAAGCCTGAGCAACTACAGCCTTCTGGGGTAGTGAATTCCATAAATTCACTATCCTCTGAGTGAAGAAATGTTTCCTCAACTCTGTTCTAAAAGGCTGACCCTTAATTTTAAGACTGTGACCCCTGGTTATAGATTCTCCTATCAGGGGAAACAGTCCCTCACTGTCTACTTTATCCAGCCCTTTAAGAATCTTATATGTTCCTAAGCAAAACTGCACACAATACTCTAGGTGCAGTCTCACCAAAGCCCTATACAGTTGCAGCAAGACTTCCCTACTCTTGTACTCTAGGATGCTAGATCGAACGCAAAGAGCATTATTATCGTTGTACTAGGTGTACTCTTTTGCTGGCAGCACTGTGTACTGTGAGTTCAAATAAAATGTAAAGCATAGAGTTGTTATTAAGTGTACAAATATGCTGTTTGAATGTTCTGTTTACCAGAATTACAATAGGAGTAAAAATGAGCTCGGGAGCTGTGGAAGTGACATCTGTTAAACGCTGGCAGATACACCCAGATTTAGATTTATTTCCATGTCATGAGAAAATATGGCGATATGAAACAGACAGGGTTTCTTGCGTGCAAAACAGGAAGAATTTGGACTTCATTTAACTTACAGTCACGAGAGGCGAATAACCGCTGACCCTTCCGAGACTTTGTGAGAAACTCGTCCCTGTTCCTAAGCAATGGAAAACATCTACATCGGTCTCGGGTTGAAAATCTGTATTATCCAGGCTCTGACCAGTGCTTTAATCCCAGCCTTGCGCATGTCATTATGTTCCTTCCATGCTGTGATCCTCCGTGTCTGTTGACCTTGATTCGCTGAAAGAAATATTCAGTTGGCTGCTTGTCGGTCGGCTCAGCGATGAGTCGCATAAAAGTCCAACGAAAATAAATAAATCAGAAAGTGAAACGGCAGCTGTAAAAATGGCCTTTTGCAATCCTTTGAGATGGCGCTGTACAATTGATTAATGCACTCGCCTCGCAGGCGAGAGGACCTGGGTTCGATTCTCAGGCAGTTTCCTATCTCCACACACGCTCCCAGCAGGAAATTAGTTGTTAGTCGATTGGCCGATCGCTTTTCCGAGGATAGCATAAAAGTTTGATGACTTAATCCACAATGGGCAACTGGTGTTTTGCTCACAAGAGAGACCCAGTAAGACACTTTACGGTGTGCAAAATGCTACAGGTGTCGGAAATTTGAATCAAAAACATCAGCAGCTATGGAGAGAGGAAAGTGGGTCAACGTTTCGGTTCCACGACCCTTCGTCAGAACTGGGACATGTTGGAAAGGAGAGGCTTTTAAGGACTAACAGAAATGGGGGCGGGAGGGGGGGGGGGGGGGGTCGGGGGGGGGGGGGAGGCAGGGCAAGGAAGACAAAAAGAAAATGAGGTCGAGGATAGGAGATGGTGGGTTTAAGAAGTGTTAACGGCGCAAAACAAACAGGTGGATTGCAACAAAACAGTCAGACCACAGAGAGAGAAAAGGTGTGCGCGTGTGGGACCCGAAATCTTGACTCACTTTCCTCTCTCCGTAGATGCTGCCTGACCTGCTGAGTGCTCCCAGTGACTTCTGTTCTTGTTTCACTTTACAGTATATTCCCGGCATGCCTGGGGCTTCGGGATGTCTAGAAGACGCGATAAGGCGATATATCAAATGCGAGGATTATTATGGCTTTTTATTTTTTTTTAAATGGAATTGCTTCAGAGTTGGTTTGCTTTAGAGAACCATGCAGTATGGAACTCGCGATCAGTGTGTGACATATTTCATCTTGAGAACGATATATTTCCAATCCTGATCTGTTTACATGGAGAATCTCTGGCACTTTCAGCTGTTGGAAAGGCCGGACGTGTGGTTGTATCATCCCTAGCCAATAAATCTGGTTTAAGTCTTGAAATGATCAATGTTTCTTGCTTCTTGAATCCTCTCCAGGGGGACAATGTCATGAAGACTCTGACCTCCGAGGCGAGAAGCCTCTATGAATGCTAGCCAGTGCTGTGACTGTTGCTATACATCATGTCCTGGCTTTTTATCTGCTGCCAGCATCTCCACTAATCAGGAAATGAGATGGGAAGTTTACCAATCGCTCACAGTACAATTCCCATAAGCTTCTGGCTGTTTGAAACACACCCTTATGTATTAAAATAGAAAATGCTAATTCCTGATCTTCATCCAGTGAATGATAAACCAGCAAACGTTACCTTTCTCTACTCCCCCAACCCCCCACCACCATCTGTTGTTTAGTGGTCTCACAAGCGATAGGAACTGGGTTCGATTCCCGGGCGAAACCTTAGGCAGGTTCCCTTCCTCTGTTTACCCAGCAGTAAATCATAGAATCATAGAGTTTTACGGCACAGAAGGAGGCCATTCGGTCCATCCAGTCTGTGCCGGCTCTTTAAAAAGAGCAACTCAATCCCACTGCCCCGCTCTCTCCCCATAACCTAACAGACCTGTTCTCCCTAAATAAAGATCTAGTTCTCTTTTAAAAGCTGTTATCGATTGGCCTCCACCACCTTTTCAGGCAATGCATTCAGGATTCGAACAACCCGCTGAGTGAAAACATTTCTCCTCAGCTCCCCTCTGCTTCATTTTGAAACTATTTTAATAGTCCACCGGCAGAAACAGTTTTTCCTTATTCACCCTGTCGAATCCCCTCATGATTTCATAAACCTCTATTAGGTCTCCTCTCAACCCTCTCTGTTCCAAAGAGAATAAACCTGGCCTATCTAGCCTTTCCCCCATAACTGCAGTCCCTCAATCCTGGTACCATTCTAGTAAACCTTCTTTGCGCTCTTTCCAAAGCCTTCACATCCTTTCCATAGTGTGGTGACCAGTAGGAACCTGGTTGTAGTTGACTCGCAGATCGCTTTTCCGGGTGTAATAAGCCATTCAAAAAAATAATAATTTGTGGGGACGCTGCTGTGCGCAATTGGCTGCCGCGTTTCACTCACAACATACAGTCAATGCACTGTACGGTATGTTCTGTGAGGCGCTTTGAGGCGTCTTGAAGACGTGATAAGGCGCTGAATCAAATGCAAGGCTTATTGTTTTTATTATTATTAAAATGAGGTACTATCTGATGATTCAGGTGGGCACCAGAGATCTCATCAGCAACAACAAGAGGAAAGCACCTTTTACGTCGGTGGTCACTAAGTACTGTAGATGGCTCTTTTGTAGAAATTCCTGCGTTGTCCACAAATGACTAAGTCACAATTCAACTATAAAAATCATTGGTACTAATTTTGGATGCCTCCAGCGAAGCGAATCACTGAACATTGAGCTTGTAATTAACTCAATCAACCCAGTTCCTCCATAAGATAATAATAATCCTGTAGCTCAGTGGTTAGAGCCTTGTAAACGAGAGACCTGGGTTCGATTCCAGGCAGCGCGAAACCTTGGGCAAGTTTCCTTACTCCACAAGCCTGATAATAATCCCTCTGCCTCCTCGTCCCCCTGGACCTCTCCAACGCATACGACGCAGTCAAACATGACATCCTCCTTCACCGCCTGTCCTCCATCATCCACCTCAGTGGCACCACACTCGCTTGGTTCGAGTCCGACCGCACAAATGCTTTTTCTCCTCGCTTTCACTCGGTCCCCTCTGGGGCACCCCCAAGGTTCCATCCTTGGCCCCCTTCTCTTCCTCATCTACCTGCTCCCCCTCAGCGACGTCATCCGCAGACACAGGGTTAACTTCCGCGCGTATGAGGATGACACCCAACTCTACTTTCCTACCTCCAGCTGCGACCTCCCAGTCCCAGCTGTTTTATCAGCTTGTCTGTCAGACGTCAGGAGCTGGATGTGCTCAAACGTCCTGCAGCTAAACGTCAGCAGGGCGGAAGCAATACTCTTTGGCTCCCGTTGACCTCTTCTGTTCCACGGTTCGTACCTCCTCAACCTACGCGACCTGTCCTCAAATCTCTCAGAACCCGTGCACAACTTAGGCGTTCAATCCTCAGTTGTCCTCTCTCACCCCATATCCCGTCCCTCACCAGCACTGCTTTCTTCCAAAGCTCACCCCAGCAGCTGCCGAAAGCCTGGTCCATGCCTTTGACACCTCATGGCTGAACTACTCCAATGCCCTCCTCGCCCGTCTCCCCTCCTCCACCATCCACAAAATTTATCTCATCCAAAACTCTGCCGTCCGCATTGCCACCCTCACCAAACTTCGCTCCACAATTACCCCATTCCTCGCCAGACTTCACTGGCTCCCTGTCACAGAGTGGATCAACATCAACATCCTCACTCTAGTGTTTAAATGCCTCCACTCCTCTGCACCCCCCAGCCCCCCCTCCCACCTCTCTAAACCCCTCTCCGTGGCTATATCAGCGGGCTCCGGCCTGCCATGTCCCACACCCTACCATCCCTACTATCGGCAGACGGGCTTTCAGTTTCTCTGCCCCCACGCTCTGGAACTCCATCCCACAGACCCTTCACCTCACTGCCTCCCTCGCCTCCTTCAAGGCCGGTCTCAAGACCCTCCTCTTGGACCGTCCCAACTCTCTCTCTCCCCTCCCAACTCTCTCCCTCCCCTCCCAACTCTCTCTCTCCCCTCCCAACTCTCTCCCTCCCCTCCCAACTCTCTCCCTCCCCTCCCAACTCTCTCCCTCTTCTCGCAACTCTCTCCCTCCCCTCCCAACTCTCTCCCTCCCCTCCCAACTCTCTCCCTCCCCTCCCAACTCTCTCACTCTTCTCGCAACTCTCTCCCTCCCCTCCCAACTCTCTCACTCTTCTCGCAACTCTCTCCCTCCCCTCCCAACTCTCTCCCTCCCCTCTCCCTTGGTCGGGTACCGTCCTGACTGTTCAGCACCTTGGGACGTCCTCCCGACGTGAAAGGTGCTCTATAAAATGTCATTTTGTTGTTGTATCAAATACTATCATTACATCTTGTAATATGTGGAACTTGTCTTTGTTGGTATTTTAAAACACTTTGATATAAAACAGGAACAGGTTGTAACTACTATTACTCCAGTTCTTCTTTTGGATATTAATTATATCCCAACATATGGCCTCTATTTTTTGGTTGACCAAATTTAGTCTGTTACTGGACAGATGAATCACGGTTCCCTCTGCCTACATTTCTATTCTTTGCCCACACAACACGTTCAATCCACTTTATAGTGAAGGACCTTGAGAAGTCTTGATGGAGTGATGAGGCGCAACAATGGGACTAGGGTCCCCTGAAGTGCTTGATAGTGGTGGAGAGCCAGGTGACCTTACAAGCAACAGACCTGAGTTCACTTCCAGGCAGGGTGCGAAACCTTGGGCGAGTTTCCTTACTCCACACGCCTGATAATAGTCCTTCAAAATTTTTTTTTGAATTGGTCATTTCAATCCACGACCATTTGTGGGGGACGCCGTGCGCAATTGGCTGACGCGTTTTTGCCCACAAAACAAACAGTCGATTCACTTTACAGTACTTTGAGATGTGTGGAGGACGTGACATATCAAACGAAAGGATTATTCTCAATCAAAGAAAAAGCACAAATTCAGAAAATCTGAAATAATTTTTCAATCTGAGATGAACCGCGATAAGGCTACGTTTCACTTCAAACACAAGTGGATCGGATATTTAAATTGCTTATCAGCTCTGCAGATCTCTCCATCGAGTGTGTGGGCCGCAGTTAAGCATATTATCAGGCAGTTTTTGCAATGACCGGTTTATTTAGCAACCAAATTCATAGAATCATAGAATTTTATCTCGCAAATAACCATCCACTCTCTTTTAAAAGTTGTTATCGAATCGGCCTCCACCACCTTTTCAGGCAAAGCTTTCCAGATTCCAACAACTCTCTGGGTAAAAATATTTCTGCTTCCGCTTCTCTGCTTCTTTTAGAAACTATTTTAAATCCGTGACCTCGAGTCACTGACACACCCACCAGTAGAAACAGTTTTTCTCTATTTACCCTGTCGAATCTCCTCATGAGTTTGAAAACCTCTATTAGATCTCCTCGTAACCTTCCCTGTTCCAATGAGAACAATCCTGGCCTCTCCAGCCTTTCCTCACAGCTGAAGTCCCTCATTCCTGGTACCATCCTGATAAATCTCTTAATGCATCCTTTCCAATGCATTAACATCCTTCCTAGAGTGTGGTACCCACCACACTCTAGCTGAGGCCTAACCAGCCTTTCATACCGGTTAACAATAACTTCCTGACTCTATGTCCCTATTTATAAAGCCTGGTATCCTGTATGCATACATAGAAGTTGCTATTTCTACAGTAGCTTCTGGTTTGCAAATGTTGTTCAACAATTGTATGCCTCGACTCTGAATGACACACACTAAATATGCGGATTGCTGTAGCTCAGTGGTTAGAGCACTCGGCTCACAAGCAAGAGATCTGGGTTCGATTCCAGGCAGGGCGAAAGCTTGGGCAACTTTCCTTACTCCACCTAATAATAATCCCTCCGAAAAATAATGAAGAAGTCACTCAATTCTGTTTGTGCGGACGCTGCTGTGCGCAGCTGGCTGCAGCATTTCGCCCACAAATATACAGTCAACTCACTTTACAGTAGGGTCCGTCGATATGGAAATTTTCCGATTTAGATATGTCGATGGGCTCATATCGAGATGTACCAAAATATCGATATTTTAGTCTTTTTCGTACTGCGCATGCTCGCGCGGCGCGTGCATTCGGGGTGCGCGTGCGTTCCGGGTGCGCGCGCGTTCGGGGCCTATCTCCTCAGGAGGTAAATATTTTTCTCTCTCTGTGTCTCTCACTCTCTCCAGCTCTGTGTTTTTCTGTCTGTGTCTCTCTCCTCTCTCACATCCCCCCCATCTCTATCTATCTGTATATTATGACATCCACCCCATCTCTCCCCGCACCCCTCCGCCGCCGTCCCTCTCTCGCACCCCCCACCCCCGTCGTCTCTCTCCACCCCCACCCCCCCAGCAGTCTCTTTCCCCCTCCCCCCACCCGCCGTCTCTCTCTCACCCTCCCCTCCCCAGCCGTCTCTCTCCCCTCCTCAGCCGTCTCTCTCCCCCCCCGCCAGCCGTCTCTCTCCCCCTTCCCCCAGCCGTCTCTCTCCCTCTCCCTCCCCCCCCAGCCGTCTCGAGGACTATGAATACAATATGGCGGCTTTGCACCTCAGTCTGTGCATTGTTTATAGAGATGAGCATTCTGGGTCTTGTAGTTCAGTGTGCGCGCATTCCAATTTTTTACCTCGATATATCGACTTTTTGATATATCGATATTTTTGGAATGCCTATATCGGCGTATCCATATGAAAATTATATCGGGTTTTAGCGATATATCGATATATCGCCGGACCCTACTTTACAGTATATTCTGTGAAGCGCTAGAGGATGTGAAAAGCGCTTTATCCAATGTAAGAATTATTATTATTAATATTTTTAGCAGGTCAGGCAGTGGCGATGGAGGGAGAGGAAAGTGAGTTAGTGTTTCAGGTCGATGACCTATTGCTTCAAACAAAGTCCCTGAAACGTCAACTCACTTCCCACTCTCTTGCCAGGCGTGGCCAGCCATGCTGTGTGCTGCTGTTTTTATGTCAGTTTCGCTGCAACTTCAGCATTGTGTCTTTCGAATGTTATCACTCTATCTCTCCACTTCGCTTTGCGACCCCCAGGCCCCTGATGTTCTGTCAGCCTGTCAGACTCAAGAACTGGATGAGCGCAAATTTCTTGCAGAAGACGGAGGCCATACTCCTTGGCTCTCGTCAATGTCTCCATTCGCACGGCTCTCACCTCCTCCACCTTCCCGGCCTGGCCCCTAAAACTCTCCGAACCTGCCCGCAACCTTGGCATCAGGTTCAACCCCCAACTGTCCTTCCGCCCCCACATCTGGTCCCTCATCGACACTGCCTTCTTCCACCTCCGACGGATCGTCCGTCTCCGGCAATACCTCACCTCAAAAACCGCTGAAACTTTGGGCCATGCCTTTGTCACCTCTCGGCTGGACTATTGCAACGCCCTCCTCTCTGGTCTCCCCTCCAAAACAATCCATAAAATCCAACTCATCCAAAACTCTGCCACCCGCATACTCACCCGCACCAAACTTCGCTCCCCCATTACCCCAGTCCTTGCCAGACTTCACTGGCTCCCTGTCCCAGAGAGGATCGACTTCAAGATCCTCACCCTTGTCTTCAAATCTCTCCACTCCTCTGCACCCCCCTATCTCTCTGATCTCCTCTCCCCCCAAACCAGCACCCGCTGCCTTCGCTCCTCTGGGTCTGGCCTCCTCCATGTCCCCCCGAATCCTCCACTCCACCCTCGGCGGCCGTGCCTTCAGCCATTACGCCCCGAGGCTCTGGAACTCCCTTCCTCGCTCCCTTTTTCTCGCCCCATCTCTTCCCAGTTTCAGGTCCCAGCTAAAGACCTTTCTCTTTGACCGCGCCTTTGGTCACCTTTCTCCCCCTGCCCCTGGCTCTGTCCCGGGATCCGCTATTGTGAAGCGCTGTGAGACGCCGCCCGGCGTGGAGGGCGCTATATAAATCCAAGTTGTTGTTGTTGTTATCACTTGAATGCCCGCAGCTGCGTTTGTAGATTTACACAGTTTTGCGATCTTTTTTTGACCGCCCATAAGTGAAAGATTGCAGCGATGTCCATATCGTCTATTTTCTGACATGTGTTGGATACCGTATCTCAAACTTTCACCGCCGCTAAATAAAGCAGAAACTAGTGGAAACTCGTTGACAGCGACTCGGAAACGGCGTGAAGTTTCAGTATGAACCGAAACAGAAGTTGTTATTGTCTTGTTATGAAGCGTCGTGGTTAGCGTGCTCACCCTCGATCTCCGGGAAAAGCTTTAGGCAACTTTCCTTACCCCCCCGCGCGCCTCTGCTTACTGGCCAGTGAGTAGGAACCCGATTGTCGATTGGCGGATCGCTTTTCTGCGTGCTAAAACCCCCTCATTTTAAAAATAAACATTCTAAACACAAATTTGGTGACTCAATCCACGACTGTTTGTGGGGACGCCACTGTGCACAATTGGCTGCCGCGTTTCATCCACAAATCAAATATACAGTCAATTCACTTCAGAGTACACTCTGTGAAGCTTTGAGACGTCTAGAAGACGAAATCAAGGGCTTTATCAAATGCAAGGATTATTATTATTATTATTATTGTTATTGTTATTGTTATTATCTGTACAGTAGGCCTCCAATGCAGGTTCAAAGAAAAAACACAAATATGTGCGGCAAATCTGCTTTAAAGGTGTGACATTGTGAGATGAACTGTGATAAGGCTATTTTTTCACTTCATAAACAAACTGAGAAGATACTCAAACTGCTTATCAACTCTGGGGATCTCTGGGTTGAGTGTGTGACGCACAGTAAACCATTAGATCGGGCAGTTTTTACAATGATCGGTTTATTCAGAAAGTTGCTATTTCTACAATAATTTCTGGTTCACAAATGTTGTTCAACAATTGTATGCCTCGAATATGAATGAAGTACACTGAGTATGTGGATTCCTGTAGCTCAGTGGTTAGAGCACTCGCCTTAAAAAGCGAGAGACCTGGGTTCAATTCCAGGCAGGGTGAAAGCTATATCAAATGCAAGGATTATTATTATTTTCATTAATATTATTACCCCAACAGGACTAGCTCTGATTAGTCCCGTTGATGTATATCCCTGTCTCACTGAGGCAGAATCTTGTTAATTGCCTTCATTATTTGAAAGAAAAGATTAGAATCAATCAGATGAATTCAAACCAAATTTTGAAAGAAAAATTTCACGATGGCTGTGCCCCTAAGCTGTAGACATATGCACAATGGCTCCAGTGCTTATTCATGAGTTTGGAAGGTTGACAGATGACTTGAGTGGGGTATTTAAGATGATAAAGGGATTTGATACGGTAGATAGAGAGAAGCTATTTCCTCTGGTGGGGGAATAATAATAACATTAATAATAATCCTTGCATTTGATATCGCGCTTTTCATATCTTATCGACGTCTCAAAGCCCTTCACAGAATATGCTGTAAAGTGAATTGACTGTATATTTGTGGGCGAAACGCGGCAGCCAATGGCGCACAGCAGCGTCCCCCACAAACAGTCGTGGGTAGAAATGAACAATTTTTTTTTAAGGAATTATTATTAGGCATGCGTAGTAAGGAAACTTGCCCAAGGTTTCACACTGAAACTACCTGGATTCGAACGCAGGTCTCACGCTTGTAAAGCGAGTGCTCTAACCACTGAGCGCACAGATTATAAATTTGGGGCGTCTCGAAAATGACTGGATCCACAGAACCTCTGGCTCAAAAACTTGAATTTAGATGATATGGAAAAGCACCAGATCGAATTCAAATGCGCAAAGGTTTTTCACATTAACCCCTTAAGCAGCACAAGTGGAGTCCTGTAGCTCAGTAGTTACTCGCCTCGCAAGTGACAGATCTGGGTTCGATTATAGGCAGGTCAGGGCGAAACCTTGGGCAAATTTCCTCCGCATAATAATAATCCCTCCAAAAAAAAAAATTGGCCATTTCAATCCACGGGTGTTTGTGGGGACGCAGTATGTAAAGTGAAGGCTTTGAGACGTCTAGAGGACGTGATAAGGCGCAATATCAAATGGAAGGATTATTATTATCAACTGATCAACCTTGTTAGGTTTTGTGTTGTATTTTCATCAAATACTATCCATTGGGACATTGAACTGAGATCCCATCTGCTTGTTTTATTATTAATAATAATCCTTGCAAGTGATGTAGCGCCTTCTCATGTCTTTGGGACGCCTCAAAGTGCTTCACAGTGTGGATATACTGTATCATAGAATCATAGAATTTTACGTCACAAAGGGAGGCCATTCAGCCCATCCGGTCTGTCTCGGCTCTTTGAAAAGAGCAACTCAATCCCACTGCCCAGTGGGATTGAGTTCCAATCTCTCCCCATAACCTAACAGACCTGTTCTCCCTAAATAAAGATCTAATTCTCTTTTAAAAGCTGTTATCGAATCGGCCTCCACCATCTTTTCAGGCAATGCATTCCGGATTCGAACAACCCACTGAGTGAAAACATTTCTCCTCAGCTCCCCTCTGCTTCATTTTGAAACTATTTTAAATCTGTGACCACGAGTCACTGATACACCCACCAGTGGAAACAGTTTTTCCTTATTCACCCTGGTGAATCCCCTCATGATTTTATAAACCTCTATCAGGTCTCCCCTCAACCTTCTCTGCTCCAGAGAGAATAACCCTAGCCTATCTAGCCTTTCCCCCATAACTGAAGTCCCTCAATCCTGGTACCATTCTAGTAAACCTTCTTTGTACACTTTCCACTGCCTTAACATCCTTTCTGTAGTGTGGTGACCAGAATTGGACACAGTACTGCAGCTGAGGCCTAACCAAAGTCCTATAGAGGTTAGTCAGCACTTCCTGACTTTTGTATTCTATTCCCTTATTTATAAAGCCTTCTATCCCATATACCTTCTTAACGGCCTTGTCTACCTGTCCTGCCACCTTCAAAGAGTCACTAACACAAATCCCCAGGTCTCTCTGTTCCCTCACATCCCCTAAAATTGTATTATCTAGCCTATACTGCCTCCCCTCATTTCTTCTCCCAGAATGTATCACCTCACCCTAGGAAATTAAACTTCATCTGCCATGTGTCTGCGTTGTGTCTGTAAGGTGTAGTGACTGTATAATGTGCGGGTAAAACGCAGGAGCCAATTGCGCTCAGCGGCATCCCACAAACAGAGAGGTTTGTTTATCAGGTTGCCATTTGCATTTCCTAGATTCAACCAAACCATTTGAATTTGTGCAGCCCCCTTCACATTAGAAAATATCTGAGAAAATATCTCAGAGCTGCATGACAGAGACAGACATCCAGTGGAGGGGAGATGGGGAATGGAGGTAACTGTACGCATGTGGATGGGGAAGACATAAAGACAGCTTGAGAGAGAGGGGTGCGAGACAGAAGGAGTGAGTGAGTGAGTGAGTGAGTGAGTGAGTGAGTGAGTGAGTGAGTGAGTGAGTGAGTGAGTGAGTGAGTGAGTGAGTGAGTGAGTGAGTGAGTGAGTGAGTGAGTGAGTGAGTGAGTGAGTGAGTGAGTGAGTGAGTGAGTGAGTGAGTGAGTGAGTGAGTGAGTGAGTGAGTGAGTGAGTGAGTGAGGCGAGCGAGACGGGCAGGCCAGTCAGTCAGGGAGTGAATATAATAGTATATAATAGTTACAATATAATATAATAGTTTTTTAATGAAATTTTTTTTTTTAAATGTCCAAAAGAACCTAACTCTAGTTACATTCATTCTTATGGGAAAAGTGTATTGCCTTAAAGTCGTTTGGGTTAAAGTCCCACTTTTCAAGAACCAAACTGCGACGTTAAGCGAGGTCTACCTGTGTGTGTGTGGACAGACCTCTCTGGTTTAGGATGTGGATTTCTTATCCCCCTGATCACCAAGTGACTTCATAAAGTTCCATTGCTGTGATATCACAAGACGCCACCCCCATTCATTCATGATGTCACCATCAAAGCCGTTAATTACCTTGACGCAAAATGCCTGCCTCAGATACATATATAAAGCGGAAACATGAGGACAGATTGAAAGGTACACGGGATTCAATATCCAATTTATAACATGGGATTCGCCTAATAACACACGCCTAATAATAATCCGTCCCCCCCTCCAACAAAAACCCCCACAAAAATAAAATTGGTCACTTCAATCCACGACCGTTTGTGGGGACGCTGCTGTGCGGCAACTTGTCTGCCGCGTTTCTCCCACGAATATACAGTATATTCTTCACTTTACAGTATATTCTGTGAAGCGCCGTGAAACAGATGCGAAAAGCGCACTATCAAAATGCAAGGATTATTATTATTCTTAATTCGTAGGATTATTTCTGGAACCAAATACCCGTTGTTGATTCATGGTTTGCGCAAACGTTTGAAGCCTTCAACTAATTTACTGGGGCTTGAGTCACTTGTTAGGAAGCGCATTGTTGTGTTTATAGTATAATTCCAATAGTGAGATAGTGATCGGAGACAACTAACTGTCTGTTGTGTCTTGTTGTGGGACACTGGTTTACATAAAATAAATAATTTGCCTACAAAACACAGGTGACTTGCCTGTGCGCAATTGGCTGCCGCGTTTCGCCCACAAAATATACAGTCAATTCACTTTACAGTATATTCTGTGAAGCGCTTTGAGACGTCTAGAAGACGTGAAAAAGTGCTACATCAAATACAAGGATTATTATTATATATTATGGCGAATCTGACACTTTGTTTTAGCTGAGACTCAGTAGGTAGTGGATTTCTGTAACTCAGTGATTAGGGCCCTGGGTTCGATTCCCATCGGGCGAAACCTCGGGCAAGTTTCCTTACTCCACACGCCTCGTAATGACCTTTTTAAAAAAATTGTTCATTTCAAACCCGACTGTTTGTGGGACACAGTCGTGCACAATTGGCTGCCATGTTTTGTCCGCAAAATATACAGTCAAGTCACTTTACAGTATATTTTGAGACGGCTTAGAAGACATGAAAAGTGATATATCAAATGCAAGGATTATTATTATTTATTAAATTATATTATTATAGTTATTACGTTCATGTCAGTGAATCACTCCAAAAAGGAGTAATTAGAATTTTGAGACCCAAGCAGTTTGGCAGCCTTCCCCAACCCGCCACTCTGAGCCCCTTCCCTGACACACAAAATGTCTGACTTGACCTTATCAGGTTCTGATATAATACTACAATTGATAAATAATAATAATCCTTGCATTTGACATCGCGCTTTTCACATCTTATCGACGTCTCAAAGCGCTTCACAGAATATACTGTAAAGTGAAGTGACTGTATATTTGTGGGCAAAACGCGGCAGTAATTGCGCACAGCAGCGTCCCCACAAACAGTCGTGGGTTGAAATGAGCTATTTTATTATTGTGTTTTTTTTGGGAGGGATTATTATTAGGGGTGTGTGTGTGGAGTAAGGAAACTTCCCCAAGGTTTCGTCCTGATATGCCAAGATTCGAACTCTGGTCTCACGCTTGTAAGGCAAGCGCTCTAACCACTGAGCTGCAGAACTGAGCTAAAGATCTGGAATGCCATCTTGTCTTTGTCTACAAAATTCTGAATTGGTCAGTCGGGGTGTAGGGCAGGGGGCTGCTGATGTAGCCGAAGGCACGGTCAAAGAGGAAGGTCTTTGGACGGAACGACAACTGTAACAAAATTACACTTGTACAGAGCCTTTCACGTCAGGAGGACGTCCCAAGGCGCTGGACAGTCACTGCTTCAGACCCGAGCTGGGGACAGGAGGAGTGGGAGAGAAGTGGGGGATTACGAGTTGGGGGCAGAGTAGCTGAAGGCTCGACCGCCAATGGTGGGGCGGGTGGGTTGGGAGCAGGCTGAGCGGAGTGGGCGGGCAGGTTGGTAAGGGGTTGGGAGGTGGCAAGAGAAGTGGGGGGGGGGGGGGGGGGGGGTGAGGCAGATGGATAGGGGGGGATAGAGTTCCGGAGTGAGGGAGGCACAACTGGCGAATGATAAACGTAAAGCAGTGAACACAATCAGCGGAAAGATGTTCCAACCAGTCTTGTGTTTCTCTCCCCAGTTGAAATTACCCAATAGGTTTTACGATATGAAGAGAAATATGACCAAGAAAGATTTACTCCATGTACGATAAGTAACGCGAGGTTTCGCACGCGGCTCGAATAAATGGCCGAACGACCCAGGAGGAAATTAAGTAGGAAAGATAGGAAACCCGCGTTGAGGAAGGCCTTCTCGGTCGAAGATGAATTGGAGAGTTCGAGACAGCTGTCGGAAATCGATACGACCACCACGAAATCCTACGTGATGGAGTGGCTTTGCTCTCAGCCCTGCTCATCGCCTGTGATTCAGGCGTCTGCCTTGACCGATGACCCGCTCTCGTTCCATGACATGTACCACCACGACCTGAAAAAGGTTCCGTCCGCCCACGGGCCGGGCTCCTGCTTTACCCTGTTCCAGAGCGTGTCGGAGACGCTCTCGGGGGACGACACGTTCGGAAACATATCTGATGGGGAGACCCAGGGGGACTCCGAGCTGTTTGACGGCCGTCCCCAGCCCGCCAGTCCGCGCCCCTTCCCCGACACGACCGATCACCCGTCGCTTTGCGTTTCCGCTGCCACTGGCTTTAACGACTATGTGAAAACCATTCACAGCGGCCAACCTGACAATTCGAGCAAACCGACGCGTGGCAAGGCGGCTTTGGTGGACGGCTGGGTGGGATCTGACGAAGATCACAGCAATTTTTCAAACAGGGAAAAAAAGCGTGAGCCGTTTGGGTGGGATTCCCTCAAAGATCGCGGTGACCACATCAGCTTTTGCTCACAAGACACCGTTGAGTGTGACGACGAAACGGAAAAGGCCAAGGAAGCCGAACTGAGCCCTGGAGAGATTGGCGTTAACTCCCCATCCGGTGGTGGCTTTGGCGGGACACGATTCGCGGGCAGGACGAGAGACAAAGTGAGCATGGCCATGGCGAGCGACGTTCCACTGAACAGCGAGGGAAAATGCGAGCGGGATCCATCGTTGAAAGTAGCCACGTTGACTCTGTCCGTGAAAGGGAGACAGACTAAATCACAGAGCAACCCAACCAAGACTTGCTCTGTGTTGTCCATTTCTCTGCTGAAGACACAGATGAAACGGAGCGCGTCACCGGATGAGTACCATCGCCCACAGGAGAGCCAGGCCAAGCCGCCCCCGGCCTCGGCGCTGGGCAAGCACGGCGGCAAAACCCACGACAAGGGATTCGGAGGAGCTTTGAAAGGAGGCTGTGACAAGGCCGAACACTGCAGAGGGCACAGTGCGCAGGAGAGCAGAGGGTTAAGGAATGTTTTGGAACGGTTGAATCTTCACGGGCTGGAGACCGTGGCTGAGCAAAAGGGACAGGAAAGCGAGGGGGATGAGGTTCTCGCGGGAGGCGTAATTCAACTCGGGGACGGCGAGATGGAAGAGGAGCCTCCAAAGAGAACGAGATCACCAACTGTGGCCAGGGTGGTGGGGCAGTTAGAAGCCGCCGATCTTTCAGGAACAGGTAAACACACAGAGAAACGCTTTCAAAACCGCGTGTAAAGGAATTGTTTCCGCAAGCTGCGCTGAATGGGCAGGACGGACAAAAGCAAATGAAGAGAAACAGTCTGGGATTCGCTTGGAATAACAATGATCCTCGTGTTCGCAACGTCTCGAAGCCCTTCACAGAATATACTGGAAAGTGAATTGACCATGGATTTTGAGGATTGGCGTAAGGGGGAGAGGATTTGGGAGAGGTGGAGAGGTTTGGGGAGTGGGAGAAGATTGGGGGAGTGGGAGAGACTGAGAGGGAGGAGAGCGTTGGAGGGATTTATAGTTGGGGGAGTGCCCTGAAATAGATCCACTGAGATGGGTGCTGGGGTTGGGGGGTAGCCAATTGCGCAAAGAGGTGTCCCCACAAGCAGTCGTGGATGGAGTGACCGCGTTATTAATCTCTTTGGCAGTTTACACACAGTTCTTAAAGTGCTATTAGTTTCAGGAAATGGTGGGAGGGAAGGAGCCCTTTTGTAATTTTAAACAAATAACATGATGTAGGTTGATTGCCCTGAAGAGGACATGGATTTGATTCCTTGCGGGATGAAAAGATGTGTAAGTTTCCTAACTCCACAGGCCTCTGTTTACCCAGCAGTCAGTAACAACCCGGTTGTTATTTCTGCGAGTAATAAATCCTCCAAAAAAAATTTGTCATTCAATCCCCGACTGTTTGTGGGACACTGCTGACCGCTGCATTTTGCCCACAAAACATAGAGTCAATTAACACTACAAGATAATAATAATATGTCTTCTAGACATCGCGAGTGTTTCACAGAATATACTGTAAAGTGAACTTCTAGACATCGCGAGTGTTTCACAGAATATACTGTAAAGTGAACTGACTGCACGTAGGTGGGCGTAATGCGGCAGCCAATTGCGCATAGCATTGCACAAACACTCGTGGATTGAAATGACCAATTATTTTGGGAGCGATTACTATCAGGCATATTGAGTAAGGAAACTTGCCCAAGGTTTCGCCCCCTGCCTGGAATTGAACCTCGGTCTCTCGCTTGCAAGGCGAGGAAAAGAAAAGTGGTTCCCATTGTGAAATGTTGCTGATTTCATCCTATTACGGCATTTCCTACAGAACGAGAACGGTTGTGATATGTTATCGCTCTCTGACCGCACTGGAGACAGTTGTGCAATTAGTTTGGGTTCTGATTGATTGCAGAATTACAGACTCTATTATGCACAGTAAACATGTTGTTCGATTAAATGTGCAAACGCACCCTGACAGGGCAGTTTAGCTTCACTATCATGTTGCGTAAGGCGCAAGTTCATTGTGAACTCCAGTAGCTCAGTGAATTGTGTGATTCTATGATACTGCTCATCACCTTGTTATTTTCGGCCAGGCTGAGTGGTCAGAACACTTGCCTCGCTAGCGAGAGGACCTGGGTTCGATTCCCGGACAGAACAAAACCTTAGGCAAGTTTCCTTACTCCCCACGGCTCTGTTTATCAAGGAGTGAGTAGAACCCGGTTGTCGGTCGATTGGCAGATCGCGTTTCCGGGGATAAGAACCCCTTCAAATAAAAAATAATAATTTGGTCGCTCAATCCACATCTGTTGTAGGATAATATCTTTGCTCTTGGTATGAGAAGCATTGCCTTTCCTTTATGTGCAGTCAATTGACTTTACAATATATTCTGTGAGAGCTTTGAGATGTCTTGACCAATGGTTCTCAACCTGTTTCAGTAATGTTCCCCCTTGTTAATTTTCAACATTATGGCGTACCCCAACTCAACCACACACACACACACACACCGCCCGCCCCCACACACCTCGTTCCACTTGCATTTTATGACCAAACTTTTCTTATATAACAAAATAACTCGCGACGTACACAACCTGGGGAATAACAATTAAATATACAATTTGGAAAGCCATAAAACGCTAACTAAATCAATGTAGTCCCATCTGTACCCCCTGGAAGTAATTTTGTACCCCTTGGGTACATGTATCCCTGGTTGAGAGCCACTGGTCTAGAAGATGTGAAAATCATTATATCAAATGCAAGGATCGATATTATTATTTACAATAGTGGGCGCATTAAATCCGTTGTCCAACAATTTAACACTGTGCATATTCAAAGAGAGTGAAAACATTTCTATCTGTTTATGTTTTCTCACAGCCAACAAGAAGCAGACAAGCAAACTGGAAGCTGTAGAGTGTCAGCCAACAAATAAAGCCCGCAGCCGAGCCGAAGAAAACAAGGTGATGAACAGTATCATAGAATCACATCACCAAAGGAGGCCATTTGGCCCATCGTGTCGAAACCGACTGTTTAAAAGAGCTTTTCCAAATCAATCCCACTCCTCTGCTCTCTCCCCACAGCCCTACAAACCCGTCCTCCCCGAATAACCATCTGCAGTACTTCTCTATTAAAAGTTGTTATTGAATCGGCTCCCGCCCTTTCAGGCAATACATTCCAGATCCTAACAACTCGCTGAGTGAAAAAAAGTCTCCTCACTTCCCCTCTGTTTCTGTTAACAGCTATTACTGACCCACTCGCCAGTGGAAACAGTTTCTCCTTGTTCACCCTATCGAATCCCCTCATAATTTTGAAAACTTCGAATAAGTCTCCTCTTCACCTTCTCTCCTTTCCAAGGAGAATAATTCTTGCTTCTCTCTAGCCTCTCCTGATATCTGAAGTCCCTCATTATTGGTACCATCCCGGGGAAATCTCCTTTGCTCCCTCTCCAATGCCTTAACATCCTTCTTAAAGTGTGGTACTAGTACACTTGGCTTCTCTAACCTCTCCTGATAACTGAGAAGCAAATTGACGTAGGGCTCCAAGTTGTGAGAGTTTATTTGTAATTAGCAGATCCTACCTGTCCCTGGAAACATATTGCGCACCCTATTTACAAAGAACCGATCTCAAACAACCAAGGAACAGAACATTTTTAGGGTCATAATCAAGAAATGTTCTAAAAAATACTGCAAAGTAGGATCCCAAAGTTAACTTCAGGGTGTAATGGTGTCACATCATCCTTTATTTCCTCTCTAATTCTAATCTAGGCTTGACTACGCAAGCTCCATGCTTGTCGGCCTCCCCGACTCCTCCGTCCATAGGCTGCAGATCATCCAGAACTCTGCAGCCCCTGTACTCTACCCCACCAGGCTCCATGACCCTATCACCCGCCCGACTCCACTGGCTTCCCATAACACAGAGGATACAGTTCAAGATCCTGGTCCTCACCTTCAAAGCCCTCCATGGCATTGCTCCCCCCTACCTCCATGACCTCCTAACCCCCTACCAACCTGTCCTCTTCCTCCGCTCAAAGGGCTCTGGCCTGCTTCACATCCTCGGCCTCACCACCTTAGCGGGCTGGGACTTCAACCACTCTGCCCTTACCCTCTGGAATTCCATCCCGCAGTCCCTCCACCTCTCTTTCAAGACCCATCTCAAGATCCTCCTCTTCGACCGTGTCATCGATCACCCACCTTCCCCCATTTCCCACCACCCTCCCCGATCCCGACCCCCAGCTAGGGTCCGAAACATTGACCGTCCAGCGCCTTGTGACGTGTGTGTCCCCCCCAACCCCCCCGGTGTGACAAATGTAATTCTGTTGTTATCAAATCAATTTTGTAGGAACTTCAAGTTTCAGGATCACCCCTAACACTGGGAAAGATGACAACGGATGAAGTTTGCAAGTGGCTGAAGGACTCTGGATTTGAAACATGTGTCAAGCACGTAAGAGGTACAGGGGTTGTGTAGGCGTCGATCGTAACAGACAACCTTTGTTGAATGTCCCCCGTTGGATATGCCCTGTGTTTGAGCACACAGCAGCTTGCACTTTATTAGGTGATAAAAAAAGCATTTAACGGTGTTTAAAAACTTTGGTAATAAGTGAAGCAACGTCAGCAATTATTGAAGCCCAATATTGCATCTCTTTTGTAATAATAATAATAATCCTTGCATTTGGCAGAGCGCCTTATCGTGTCTTCAAGGCGTCTCAGAGCGCTTCACAGGATATACTGTGAAATAAAGTGAAATAAGAATAGTAAGAATAATTCTTGCCTTCTCGACATCTCAAAGTGCTTCACAGAATATACTGTCAAGTGAATTGGCTGATAATATTAACCTGTATAAAAGGCTGGAGTACTGTGTTCAGTTCTGGGCACCACACTCTAGGAGGGTTGGTGCAGAGGAGATTTACCAGCAATGATGGACTCGGGATAGGAGGAAAGGCGAGAGAGGCTAGGTTTATTCTCATTGGAGCAGAGAAGGTTACGAGGAGACCTCATCGAGGTTTACAAAATCATGAGGGGATTTGAAGGGTAAACAGGGAAAAACTGTTCCACTGGTGACTCGAGGGCACAGATTTAAAATCGTTTCTGAAAGTAGCAGAGGGGAGGGGAGGAGAAATGTTTTCATGCAGCGAGTTGTTGGAATCTGGAAATGTGTTGCCTGAAAGGGGGTCGGAGGCCGATTCGATAACAACGTTTAAAAGAGAGGTGGATGGTTATTTGGGGAGGATGGGTTTGCGGGGTTATGGGGAGAGAGAGAGAGAGAGAGAGAGAGAGCCGGGGAGTGGGATCGACTTTGAACAGCTCTTTTCACAGACACAGCACAGACACGATGGGCCGATTGGCCTCTTTTTGTGCTGTAAAATGCTATGATTCTATGATATGTGGGTGAAACGCGGCAGCCAATTGCACACAGCAGAGTCTTACAAACAGACATGGATTGATAGGATCAATTTATTCTTGATTCATTTTGAGCAATTATTATCCGGTGAGTGGAGTAAGGAAACGTGTCTCAGGTTTTGTCCTGATCTGGTATTGAACCCTGGTTTCTCGCTTGTAAAGCGAGTGCTTTAACCGCTGAGCTACTTTCAAATTGGCTGTGTGTCTTGTGGGCGAAACTGAGACATCTAATTGCACACAGCAGCGTCCCACAAAACTGCGGTGGGCTGATTGAGCAAAGTCTCGTTACTTTTCTCTTCAGAGTCTGAGATTACCAGTCAACATTTAGTCAATATCAATTCGGAAATGCTCTTGTTACTGCAGCTGCCCGATGAGGAACGCAGGGAAGATCTGATGTTTGCTCTCTAGCAGGAGCTTAATCCATCAGACATAAATGTTAAACACATGCTGGGTAGGAATGACAGGTCAATTGAAAAATACGCCTTGCGTTTCAGACCTTGAAAATCTCCGGGCTCTCTTCTGGGACTTTGATGCGTGTGCGAAGTCACTTTGCTGCATTCTGTGTGGAATGAAGTCCAGGATGTGTCCTCGAGTCACTCGGTTGCGGTTGAATTAGCGTTGCCCTCTTGCGGAAGCGTTCTTTTTGCTAAGCAATTAAGAACTTGCTTCAAAGACCACCTCTCTCGTCTTGTGGACAAAGGGATTAAGGGATATGGGGTTAAGGTAGGCAGGTGGAGTTAGATTAGAAGATCAGCCATGATCTTATTGAATGGCATCGCAGGCTCGGGGGCTAAATGGCCTACTCCTGCTCCTAATTCTTATGTTCTAAGAGGGTTTGGGGTCTAAAGTTCTAAGGCAGACACAAATACCAAATCCAACTACACATTACTGTACGTTTAAACAGCGCATTTCAGGTCAGGAGGACATCTCAACACGCTGTACAGTCCAATGATCTGCACCTGAGCTGGGGGTTGGGATTAGGAGGGGTGGAGGGTGGGAGGGCGACTGAAGGCATGGTCAAAGCGGAGCGTCTTGAGATTGGCCTTGAAGGAGACGCTTTGAGACATCTAGAACACGTGAAAAGCGTGACATCAAACTGAAGGATTATTATTTATTATTATGTCCCTGTCAGTTTTAACGATGTGCGGGGGAGCAATTAATCATTTTAGTTAAGAAAAAACTGTAAAATATACTGCAGTTTACAATTCAAACTGTGGATCACACACTCCAGCTATCAGTTAATTTACTATTCTGTCCTGATCCACATTAGCAAACCATTAGAGTATCATGTAGATAGCTTCCGAGTGATGTACAATTTACATTAATGACTGGCCGATCACCTTCATTAAGTAGCAGCTGCTAATGTTACTAACCATATATTTTCACCCAGAAAATAATAATAATCATCCTTGCATTTGATATAGCGCTTTTCACATCTTATCGACGTCTCAAAGCACTTCACAGAATATACTGTAAAGTGAACTGACTGTATATTTACGGGCGAAACGCGGCAGCCAATTGCGCACAGCAGGGTCCCCACAAACAGTGGTGGACTGAAATGACTAATTTTATTATTGTGTTTTTTGGGGGAGGGATTATTATTAGGCGTGGGTGTGGAGTAAGGAAACTTGCCGAAGGTTTCGCCCTGACCTGCCTGGATTCGAACACCATTGAGCTGCAGGAGCTCCATACTCAATTCACTTTACAGTATATTCAATTGAGACATAATAAGACTCTATATCAAATGCAAGGATTCTTATTATTTATTATTATTCTGTATATGTTGTAACCTTGTAAATCCTCGATCTGGGATCCTGCCCCTGTTTACGTAGCAGGAAGTTGGAAACTGGTTGTTAGACGATTGGCAGATTGCTTTTCTGGGACGGGCTGGGTGGGGGGTAATAATCCCTCCCAAATAAATAAATACATAATAATATGGTCACTCAACCCATGACTGTTTGTGGGACATTGCTGTGCAAAATCAGCTGCCGCGTTTCACCCAGAAAATATGCAGTCGATTCACTTTGCAGTCAATTCTGCATAGCTCTTTGAGAAGTCTCAAAGGTGTACTGAGGCGCTGTAACAAATGCAAGGATTATTATTATTATTATTACTGTAAAAGCTTGGTTATCCGGCAGCCTCGGGACCTGACCGGTGACGGTTAATTAAATATGCCGGATATTCGCGCGGCAAGTTGCCGAAAATCCTACCCAAAAAATTCACGTATTTTAAAACATACCATATTAATAATAGACTAAATAATAACAGAATGTTGTATGGATATTTACCCAATAAAGCATTCCAGGCACACTCGGTAAAATGATCGGTAAAAAAGCATTCTAGCGTCCGGTAAGTTTAGGAAGTGCGTACCCCGCGAGTGTCCCGGATGGCTACGGTATGAGATCCGGTTGCTGGAATGGTGAATTGGGAGATACCGGTTGGTTGATCGTTCCAGTTGGTTGGATGCTGGATAACCAAGTTTTTACTGTATTAAATTAAGTTGTATTGTATTGGCTCCTATGTCTCCCAGGTGAGGATCACGAGTCAGATGAAGAGGAGACAAGCCACGATTGGAGCACAGTGGAAATCACTCAGACACGTAAATGCGAAAAGGTAACCACCACCACCAACAACAACAAAATGACATTTATAGAGCGTCCTTCACGTCGGGAGAACATCCCAAGGCACTGAACAGTCAGGTCGGGACCTGAGCATGGGAGAGGGGCAAGGCTGGGGGGAGGGGAGGGAGAGAGTTATGAGAGGAGAGAGAGAGTTGGGAGGGCAGCAGATGGCATGGTCCAAGAGGACGGCCTTGAGACCAGCCTTGAACAACAACAACAACAATTTAAACTTATAAAGTGCCTTTCACGTCGGGAGGATGTCCCAAGACGCTGCACAGGAGGCGTGTGACCCGAGCTGGGAGGGGGGTGTTCGGGAAGGGGTGAAACATGTAGGGGAGGTCGAAAAGTTCAGGGGAGAACAAAAAGCATGGTATATTTTTGCCCACAAATATACAGTCACTTCACAGTATATTCTGTGAAGCGCTTTGAGACATCTAGAAGACGTGAAAGGCGCTATATCAATTGCAAGGATTAGTATTATATTATTAATATTATTATTCTAGGACACTGACATTGTGGGATCTCTCATCCCTCTGGAGGAAATGACGACTGATGAACTCTGCCATTGGTTAATTGAATCTGGATTTGAGATCTGTGTCCAGCGGGTCAAAGGTAAAGAGCGACACAGGGTCAAAGGTGAAGAGCGACATGGAGTCCAGAGGTTTGTGTGACTGTCCCTTACTAAAGGCCAATCCACAAGGCAGCTATTCTGGAACATGTCAGTGCTCCCTCCCTCCCCCTTATGTTCCTCTCCAGACCAGTGGGCTAACCATATCTCACTGACACCCCCCCATACACACTTCTCCTCCCTCCTCACAACAACAACAACAACAAAATTACACTTGCATAATGCCTCACACGTCGGTAAGACGTCCCAAGGAGCTGAGCTGGGGTCGGGATCGGGGAGGATGGAGAGAAAAGAGGGGATTTGGGGTGACCGATGGGACCATCGAAGAGGAGGGCCTTGGGGCGGGACTTGAACGAGGTCTAGGGAGGGGCGCCGCGGAGGGACTGATACACCGTAAAGTGTAGTGACTGTGTATTTTGTGGACAAAACGTGGCAGCCAATTGTGCACAGCAGTGTCCAAGATGTTTGTTAGGTCGGGGGTGATTGGAGGTAATACAGATGATCCAACAGAATAGAGGAGCAGGCTTGAGGGGCTGAATGGCATCCTCCTGGTCTTATGTTTCTATATATATATATATATATATAGATATGTACAAGTATATATAAAAGGCTATCAAGTCTCTTTTCTCTGCAGAGCTTGGAATCACAGGACAACACTTAGCCAATACCGACTTGAAACTGTTTGACCAGTTGCAGTTACCGGATGCGGACGATAGGGAACGCCTGCTGTTTGCCCTTTACCAGGAACTCAATCCATCAAATCTGGAACAGATGCTGGGTACGAGGAAACAAGCCTTTAATCCCGAGCAGAGATCTGAACATGATTACGTTGCTGCTTCAGGAATATTCCCATCTCTTGCCATGTTCCTGATAATAATAATAAGAATCCTTGTGTTTGATACAGCACCTTATACAAGGTCTTCTAGACGTCTCAAAGCGCTTTACAGGATATACAGTAAAGTGACTTGACTGTATAATAATAATATTAATAATAATAATAATCCTTGCATTTGATATAGTGCTTTTCACATCTTATCAACGTCTCAAAGCGCTTGAATACACTGTCAAGTGGATTGACTGTATATATTTGTGGGCGAAACACGGCAGCCAATTGCGCACAGCAGCGTCCCCACAAACAGTCGTGGATTGAAATGACCCATTTTATTATTGTGGTATTTTTGGACGGATTATTATTAGGCGCGTGGAGTAAGGAAACTTGCCCAAGGTTTCGCCCTGACCTGCCTGGATTCGAACACAGGTCTCCCCAGCTTGGTCTCCCCTGCTTGCGAGACAAGTGCTCTAACCACTGAGCCACAGGAGCTCCATGTATGTTTTGTGGGCGAAACGCAGCAGCCAATTGCACACAGCAATGTCCCCACAAAACAGTCGTGGATCAAGTGACCAAATTATTATTGTTTTTCTTTAGGGATTATTATCAGGCGTGTAAGGAGTAAGGAATCCCACCCAAGATTTTGCCCTGACGTGCCAGGAATCAAACCTCTCAGGTCTCTCGCTTGTGAGGCGAGTGCTCTAACCACTGAGCTACAGAGGTATATCTCTTAGTGATGAAATAGCAGTTTGTTTTTTGCTTTGGGCTAATTTGAACGTGACATTTCCTGGACCTATTACAGTGAATATGTATTATTCCGTTTACGCCTAACCCTAACCCTAGGCCATTGCTTGCTACAGTATTTTCTTTTTTCTTATTTCCACCGAAATGTTGCAGGTGACACAAATATCGATGATTTACTGACAAGTGTAGAGTTAGCAACGGAAGACGGGACAAGATCTCTCTCTTCCATATCGAAGTGTTTGTCTGATGGAAGTGTATTGTTCCAAGAGTCGGTCAGGTACTCAATCAGCTGCTCACTCCGCCTTTTCCAGATCCAATAATATTAATATCAGACAGCTTGAGATGGATGTGAATCATTTGAACCCTTTGATCGGAGGGAATCAATCAATCAATCAACCAACCAAATTTTAATAATAATAATAATACTTGCATTTCACATAGCACGTTTCATGTCTTCAAGACGTCTCAAAGCGCTTCACAGAATATATTGTGAAATGAATTGACTGTGTATATTTTGCGGGTGAAACGCGGCAGCCAATTGCGCACAGCAGCGTCCCCCACAAACAGCCGTGGATTGAAATGACCAAAGTATTATCATTATTATTAATTTTAGAGAGATGTAGAAATGTCATTGCACAGATAATTGTTGCGATATATTCGGGTATGTGTGGGTGGGTGGGGGTGGGTGGGGGGTGGGGTGGCTGATTGACACCACATTGTAAATGGTTTCAATGATCTGGAGTTTGACCTGTTGTTCCAACTTCCCTTTGGGCAGCCCACTTCCTCCTTCTCAGATTCCAAATCACCCTCCCTTGCTTTTCGCTCCCACTCCTCACTCCCCACCTTGCCCTTCCTCTCCCTCCCCTTCCCCTCCCACTCTCCCTACTCCTACCCCCGTTCATGTCAGGATCTCAGTTATGTGAAGCGCTTTGGGTCGTCCTCTCGACATGCAAACCACTACCTAAACTGCACTGTCAATGCGTAATAAATTACATGACAGAATTAGCAGATTTGTATAACAAATGAGGGGATTGGTACTATTGGTAGCTCTTCCAAAGAGCCAGCACAGGTACGATGGACCAAATGGCCTCCCTCTGTCTGTAATATTCTACAATTCTAAGAAATGTACATTGCCCGACTCACCCCTCAGGCTGCTGAAACCATCATTCACGCCTTCATCACATCCAGTCTCGACTACACCAATGCCCTGCTTGTTGGCCTTCCCAAATTCTACCTCCAGAGGCTGCAGATCATCCAGAACTCTGTGGTCTGTGTTCTCCACTTCTCCAAGCCCCGTGACCCCATCTCCCCCATTCTCACCCGATCCCATCACCCAGAGGATTCAATTCAAGATCCTGGTCCTCACCTTCAAAGCCCTCCAAGGCTTCGACCCGCCCTACCATTGCCACATACTAGCCCCCTAGCAACCTGCCCACTCCCTCCGCTCAGTAGGCTCCGGTCTGCTCCATGTCCCCCAACCCACCTGCCCCACCATTGGCGGGCGAGCCTTCAGTCACTCTGCCCCCAACCTCTGGAACTCCATCCCGCAGTCCCTCCGCCTCGCTCCCTCCCTGACCTCCTTCAAGTCCCGTCTCAAGGCACCCCTTTTTGACAGTCCCAACAGGCACCCCAAATCCCCTCCTTTCTTTCCACTCTTTCGGATCCCAACCCCAGCTCGGGTCTGAAATATTGACTGTCCAGCCTTGGGACGTCCTTCCGACGTGAAAGGCACTCTACAAATGTAATGTTGTTGTTGTTGTACATAAACTGTTTTATAACAGTTTTAGGTTGGAAGAAGTTATTTTAATTATTTTTCAGCAAGACGAAGATCCATGAAATAGCAACCTTGAATCCGCAAATGAAGAAAGCACAAGGTATAATCTTAACCTAATCAATCCTGACTGTTTTTGCCTACAGAACTACTGTACATTTAGGGATGTTAATGAAGTGCCTTCACTTCCTGTACGGGTCGCAGTGAATTCTTGCTGATTCTGAGCCACAATAGACCTGTCCGCTCGTTCCGCTCCACGGGCTCCGGCCTGCTCCACGTCCCCCGCCTGTCCCACCCCACTATCGGCGGTGGTCAGGTCTTCAATCCTCTCCAATCCGGCTTCCGTGCTGCCCATCAGACCGAACCAGCCCTGGTGCAAGTTTCTAATGGCATTCTAAACATCTGCAACCAGGGCTCTCTCTGCCTCCTTGTCTTCTTTGACCTCTCTGCTGCCTTCGACACTGTTGGTCACTCCAACCTCCTCCCAGCTCAATCTTTGCAGACCCGCTCCTGCCTGGTTTGAATCTTACCTCTCCCATCGTCTCCTCTTTGTCACCACCAATGGCTTCTTCTCCAGCCTCCGCACTGTCACCTGTAACGTCCCCCAGGGCTCTGTCCTTGGCCCTCTCTTTTTTCAACATCTATATGCTCCCACTTGGTGACAACATCCGCAGACATGGGGTTAACTTCCACATGTATTCGGATGACACCTAATAACAACAACAACAAAATTACATTTGTATATCTCCTTTCACGTAAGGAGGATGTCCCAAGGACGTCCTAACTTTTTACAGTTGAATGTCAACAAGACTGAGGACCTCCTGATTGGTTTGAGCCAGCACCTCTGCACCTCAGGCATCAACCTCCGTGGTTGCACACTGCACCTCACTAAGCTAGGCAGGAACCTCGTGTCTTGATCGTTCCTCAACTGTCTTTTCTCCCCCACATCAAAGCCATGACCCGCTCTGCCTTCCCTCACCTCCGCAACATTGTCCCTCAGGCCGCTGAAACTCTCATTGATGCCTTCATCACGTCCAGGCTTGACTATACCAACTTGTCGGCCTTCCAAGTTCCTCCCTTCATAGGCTGCAGATCATCCAGAACTCTGCACTCCGCTCCAGGCTCCACGACCATATCACCCCCATTCCCACCCCACCACCAGGTGGGCGAGCCTTCAGTTACTCTGCCCCTAAACTCCGGAATTCCATCCCACAATCCCTCCACTTCGCCCCATCCCTGGCCTCCTTCAAGTCCCACCTCAAGACCCTCCTCTTCGACTGTGCCGTTTGTCACCCACCTTCCACTCCCTTCACTCCACCCTCCCCGATCCCGACCCCAGCTCCTGGAGACATCCTCCCGACGTGAAAGGTCCTATACATATGTAATTTTGTTGTTGTTATTGAACTGACATACTCAGAGATGTGGAAGCCAACGTTGTCTGTGACTGGGTGTCAAACCTACTCTACCTTTTGATTTCCTTTCACTGGAAAGTGTCCAGGGTTGGAGTGCTCATTAAATTGTTCAGTGAATCCCAGCCAGACCTGAGCTGATATTGCCAGCCTTCATTAGCCCCTTTGACTTGATTTGACTTCCAGGAACAAATTCAGATAGTGGGATTCAAACAATGACAGCAATACATAGTAATTACACTTTGCTGTGAATTCCGTCTCACCCGATCACATCTCCCCCTCCCCCAGTGCAGATTTTAGTGGCAATTCTCTTTGGATTAGATTTATTTTACTGCGGAAGTAGTCAACAATGAACCACAGAGTAAATGCTCCTTAAGAGCAAACAGCAACAACAAAGTTACACTTATAGAGCGCCTTTCACATCGGGAGGATGTCCCAAGGCGCTGAACATTAGGTCGGGACCCGAGCGGGGGTGGGGGGGAAGTAGAGTAGAAGAGTGGTGGGGGGAGAGTTAGGAGAGGAGCAGAAGGCACGGTCAAATTCGATTCTCTGGGGGACGGGGAGCCAGTGGAGACGGGCGAGGGTGGGAGTGATGTGGTCGCGATGCCTGGTGCGGGAGAGCACACGAGCTGCGGAGTTTCTGAATGATCTGCAGCCTGCGTGGGGAGGAGCTGGGGACGGCCGACGAGGAGAGAGTTCCCGTAGACGAGCCCGGAAGTGATAAAGGCGTGGATGGCCTTGAAAGTGAGGACGAGGATCGTGAATCCTTATATCAATTTGAGCAATTTACAACACACAAATAACAGAACAACAACAAAATTGCACTTATATAGCACCTTTCACGTCGGGGGGACGTCCCAAGTGGCAGGAACTCAAGGGAAATCTGCACTCTGTGAACAGCTATGTATTGAATACGATAAGAAGAATAATCCTTGCATTCCATATACGTCTTCTATATACACTACAAGGTGAATTGGCTGCATGTTTTGTGGATGAAACGCGGCAGCCAATACAGCAGTGTCCCACAAACACTGTTTAGTGGATGAAGTGGTAACAATATTATTATTAATATGAATTAATACTAATTTTTTTTCCATTCGCAATTGTATACTTCAGCCACTCTGCCCTGACCATTGGAATTCCATCCCTCAGTCCCTCCACCTCGCCCTCTCCCTGGCCTCCTTCAAGCCCCCACCTCAACAACCTCCTCTTCGTCGGTCCTATCGGTCACCCCAAATCCCCTCATCACATCGGGAGTGGGGAGGAATGGGGAGGGGGAGAGAATTGGGGAGGGGGAGAGGATTTGAGGGAGGGGGAGAGGGTTGGGAGGGAGGGAGGCATTGGAGGGATTTATAGTTGGGGGAGAGCCCTGAAATGGATCCACTGAGACGGGGTCTGGTGGCGGTGGGTGAGGGGGGTCGGGGGTTGAGGAGGGAGGGTTGCAGTGGACGCTGGCGAGGGCAGGGAATGAGTTGAACCTCACAGGGGGTATCCTCAGCTCGGGTCTGAAGCAGTGACTGTCCAGGTGTTGGGACGTCCTCCTGACCTGAAAGGCGCTATACAAGTGTCATTATGTTGTTGTCCGACTTGCGGCATTTGTACTTTATACATTCGTCATCTGGTAATCCGAGGTATTTAATTCTCACGAAGCTTCCATCTCTCTCCTCTGCGGCAGGCGATAATCTGTGTACGACTGAGGACATATGGGCGTTTTATCAGCCACATGATGCGGCTGATGGTGATGTTGATAGTCAGGTACTGTACGTTGCTGCATTATCGCTGTCTGTATCGATAGGAAGAAGCAAAGTCCTCACCACTGTTGCACACTCGATAGTGATATAAATAATACCATAACCATACTTGTACTGTGGAGTCCTGTAGCTCAGCCCTTGCCTCGCAAGAGAGAGACCTGAGACCTGGGTTCGATTTCAGGCAGGAGAGGACTTGGGCAAAGTTTCCTTACTCCACACGCACACACACACACACACGCGCTTTGATAATAATCCCTCAACAAGAAATAATAAATCCCTCATTTCGAACCCACTGCTGTTTGTGGGGACGCTGCTGCGCGCAACCGGCTGCCGCGTTTCGCCCACAAACACACAGTCAATTCACTTTACAGTGTGTTCTGTGAGGCACTTTGAGACGTCTAGACGATGTGAAGAGGGCTGTATGACATGCGAGGATTATTATCCCAGCGTTATTCCTGCTCTAACTTTGGAAGTCTCACTCACTGTGTGTGTGTGAGAGAGAGAGAGAGAGAGGGGGTGGGGGAGAGAGAGAGAGTGAAAAACACATCAATGATCCATCCTTTAACAGGCGAAGACTGATCAATTATTGATGAACTTCCGCTTCATCGTAACAATGTCTCATGATATATTTAGAGAATAACTGGAGATCTCCACAGCTCCGGAGTTGGTTACTGTGACGTGTTCCGCTTGCTCGAATACCTTCTCCACGCAATGACCTACAATAATAATAACAGTAATAATCCTTGCATTCGATGTAGAGCTTTTCACGTCTCCTAGACAACAACAACAACAACAACTTCGATTTACACAGTGCCCTCCCTCCACGCCAGAAGGCGTCTCAGAGCGCTTCACAATAGCGGGTCCCTGGACCGAGCCAGGGGCAGGGGCAGGAAGGTGACCAAAAGCTCGGTCGAAGAGAAAGTTCTTCAGCTGGGACCTGAAACTGGGAAGAGAGGGGGCGAGGCGAAGCGAGTGAGGAAGGGAGTTCCAGAGCCTCGGGGCGTAGTGGCTAAAGGCACGGCCGCCGGGCGTGGAGCGGAGGACTCGGGGGACATGGAGGAGGCCAGACCCAGAGGAGTCTGGGTTGGGGGGGGAGGAGATCAGAGAGATAGGGGGGTGCAGAGGAGTGGAGAGATTTGAAAACAAAGGTGAGGATCTTGAAGTCGATCCTCTCTGGGATAGGGAGCCAGTGAAGTCTGGCCAGGATTGGGGTAATGGGGGAGCGAAGCTTAGAGCGGGTGAGTATGCGAGCGGCAGAGTTCTGGATAAACTGGATATTGTGGATTGTGGTGGAGGGGAGACCAGCGAGGAGGGCTTTGCAATAGTCCAGCCGAGAGGTGACAAAGGCCTGGACCAGGGTTTCGGCGGCTTTTGAGGTGAGGTATTGCCGGAGACGGGCGATCCGTCGGAGGTGGTAGAAGGCAGTGCTGGTGACGGACCAGATGTGGGGGAGGAAGGACAGTTGGGGGTCGAACCTGATGCCAAGGTTGCGGGCAGGTTCGGTGAGTTTTAGGGGCAGGTCGGGAAGGTGGAGGAGGTGAGAGCCGTGCAAATGGAGACGTTGACGAGAGCCAAGGAGTATGGCCTCCATCTAGACGTCTCCAAGAGCTTCGCACAACACACTGTAAAGTGAATGGACTGTGCATTTTGCGGGCGAAACACGGCAGCCAATCGCGCACAGCAGCGTTCCCCCCGCAAGCAGTCATGGATTGAAATGACCCCATTTTTTTTGATGGATAATTATCAGGCGTGTGGAGTAAGGAAGCTTGCGGAAGGTTTCACGCTGACCTGACCTGGAATCTAACCCAGGTCTCTCGCTTGTAAGGCGAGTGCTCTAACCACTGAGCTACAAGAGCTCCATACTACCATGCTACAGCATGATGCTTCCTATAATGGCCTCTCTATTCGTAGCATCATGGAATCTTACAGCGCAGAAGGAGGCCATTCGGCCCATCGTGCCTGTGCGAACTCTTTGAATGAGCTACCCAGCTAGTTCCTCTCCTTCCGATTTTACCAATCTCTGCCCCCACTCTTTGGAACTCCATCCCGCAATCCCTTCGCCTCGCTCCCTCCCTTTCCTCCTTCAAGACCATGCCTTTTGCCGCCCTCCTAACTCTCCCCCCACCCTCTCCTACTCTCCTTCCCCCTTCCCCGACACTTCCCACCTTGCTCAGGTCCCGACCTGACTGTTCAGTGCCTTGGGACGACCAAAAGCTCGGTCGAAGAGAAAGTTCTTCAGCTGGGACCTGAAACTGGGAAGAGAGGGGGCAAGGTGAAGGGAGTGAGGAAGGGAGTTCCAGAGCCTCGGGGCGTAGTGGCTAAAGGCACGGCCGCCGAAGGTGGAGCGGAGGATTTGGGGGACATGGAGGAGGCCAGACCCAGAGGAACGAAGGCAACGGGTGCTGGGTTGGGGAGAGAGGAGATCAGAGAGGTAGGAGGGGGGGCAGAGGAGTGGGGGGGATTTGAAAACAAACATTTTTAGACATCTCGAAGCAGTGAAAGTGCTCTATCAAATGCAAGGATTCTTGTTATTAGTAAATGGCAGGGGAAGCTGACGCTAACCCTTCGTGAACCTTAGGAACTTTTAAGTCATTTTAAGCATTCAAGTAAAAATACTTTCAAGTATTTTCCTGGATGTTGAAGATCTTTTCCTCCTGATTTATTCATGCGAGGGTTTGAATCTTTAAAGTGATTCTGTGGTTCAAGGCGCATGTGTGCTATTGGAATATGGTGGGAATGAATAAAGCATTTCTTTATGATAAGCCAGACGATTTTCCTTTCCCCCACTGCAGATGAAATGTTTCTCCCAAAGGATATGTGAACTGGTTCATAGCCTGGAGATCAGCCTGCTACAGACGGGCCAGGGCATCGCTGGCAGGACACTACGGGGTCTGGCCGAGGCCTCGATGTTGGAAGATTACTTGAACTGTGTCCAGAAAATGATAACAGAAGGACAACAAAATATTCAGGAATTTGAGAAACAAAAATCGACAATTGCTTTGAGTCATAGGTCAGTTTGGACGGAGCCATGGGATCAGAAGGGTCAAAATTACGGGGGGCACTCGATAGTCCGAACACACAAATTTCCTATACCCGGGGCGGTTACCGTGGTTACCGCTCAATAGTCCAAACCGACAATGAAATAAGGTTTGTTAATCTGAACATTTGGTGCGATAGTCCGAAGGTTCATTAGTCCAAAGGTTAGGGTTAGGATTAGGGTTAGGGGAAGCTTCGGACTAACGAACCTTCGGACTATCGAGCGGTAACCAAACTTACAGTACAGTACTGTATTCTTCAACATAATAACCCTAATAATGCTTGCGCTGTATTGGGTGTTCGAGACGTCTGGAAAGCGCTTTACAGATGTACATTGTGAAGTCAATTGACCATGGAGCTCCTGTAGCTCAATGGTTAGAGCTCTCGCCCTACAAGCGTGGGACCTGTGCTGGAATCGAGGTAGGTCAGGGCCAAACCTTGGGCGAGTTTCCTTACTATACACACACACACACGCGCTTAATAATAATCCGTCCAAAAAAACACACAATCATAAAAATTGGTCATTTCCAACCCACGGCTGTTTGTGGGGGACGCTGCTGTGCGCAATTGGCTGCCGCGTTTCGCCCACAAATACACAGTCACTTCACTTTACAGTCTATTCTGTGAAGCGCTTTGGGACGTCGATAAGATGTGAAAAGCTCTATATCAAATGCCAGGATTCTTATTGTTATTATTTTGTGGGCAAAATGTGGCAGCCGAAAGCGCGCAGTGTGTCCCAAAAAAACAATGGTAGATTGAGTAACCAGATTATTATTTTTTTCTTCAACAGAAATCTTTTTGAAGTGATTATTACGCCCCGAAAAGGTATTAATCGCCTGCCGGTTGACTAGCAACTGGGTTCTCACTCACTGCTAGGTGGCGTATGGAGTAAGGAAACTTGCCCAATGTTACGCCCTGCCCGGGATTCAAACCCAGGCTTAACGGCTGTTTGTGGGGGACACTGCTGTGCGCATTTGGCTTCCGCGTTTTCCCCCACAAGACATAGTCACTACACTTCACAGTATATTCTGTGAAGCACTTTGAGACGTTTCAAACGCACTTTAAATACCTTGGCTTTCAGGACGCCGGACAAAATTGTCATCCAAGAACCCATTCTCCAGCTGCATCTGCTCCAAAAGAAACTGAGTTTAATTCAGCTGAAGAACGAATTCTTTCACGTCAAAGCCTTTCTGGAAAGCGATGTGCAGGTAACTCATTTCCGATTAGATCTGATGACTTGTCTCGGGTTTGCGATTAATAGTCAGAGTGGCAGATAGCAGAGAAGTACTAATTTGAACAGATGGTCCGACGTACAGCGCATCTAACCAGTAGAGACATTAAGGCTCATTGATTATTCAAGCAATAATTCATATTCACAGCTTAATATTATCACAGACTTCTTGTTATTATGATCAATCAAGCAACGGCTGCAAATTACATTACGTGTGGGGTGAGGAAACTCGCCCAAAGTTTCGCACCTTGCCGGGGAATCGAACTCAGGTCCTCTTGTTGCGTGGCTCCTGTAGCTCAGTGGTTAGAGCACTCGCCTTACAAGCGTGACAAGTGCGTTCGAATCTAGGCAGATCAGGGAGAAACCTCGGGCAAGTTTAATTTATTCCACACACACACGGCTAATAATAATCCTTCCCCCCAAAAAACACAATAATAAAAATTGGTCATTTTCAAACCACGACCCTTTAATAATAATAATAATCCTTGCATTTGATATAGCGTTTTTCACATCTTATCGATGTCTCAAAGCACTTCACAGAATAACGTTGGAAATAATAAGTTGGACACTGCTATGGGACACCTCTGTGCGCAATTGGCTGCCGCGTTTCGCCCACAAATATACAGTCAACTCACGTTACAGTATGTTCTGTGAAGCGCTTTGAGACGTTGATAAGATGTGATAAAGCGCTATATCAAACGCAAGGATTATTATGACTTATTACTAGCTACTGTCCCCTGCATGGTTTGAATTAGCCATCCACTGAACTGGTGACTGAACTACAGCTAAGAAATGACACAAAGATTTTAATCAACAGAGCACAGGGCAGAAGCGGAAGAAGCCGCTCTCTGCTCTAGTCTCTACACCAACATTGCTTGTGCGATTGGATCTTCAAATGCATTCGAAAGATTGGGACTTTACTGTGGAGGTGGACACCACAGGTCTACTCCTTGTGACGTCTTGTCGAGGTCTGGGACTCGTAGTTGGAGATAAGTAAGTAAGATTTTATTGGTTTTATCTATAAAACTTTGGTTAGGCCTCAGCTAGAGTACTGTGTTCAATTCTGGTCACCACACTTCAGGAAGGATGTTAAGGCATTGGAAAGAGTGCAGAGGAGATTTATCAGGATGGTAACAGGAATGATGGTCTTCAGCTATGAGGAAAGGCTAGAGAGGCTAGGTTTATTCTTATTGGAACAGAGAAAGTTAAGAGGAGACCTAATAGAGGATTTTAAGATCATGAGGGGATTCAACAGAGTAAACAGGGAATAACTGTTTCCACTGGTGGGTGTATCAGTGACGTGGTCACAGATTTAAAATAGTTTCTAAAAGAAGTAGAGGGGAGGTGAGGAGAAATGTTTTTACCCAGCGAGTTGTTGGAATCTGGAAGGTATTGCCTGAAAAGGTGGTGGAGGCCGATTCGATATCAACTTTTAAAAGAGAGGTAGACATTTATTTGGGGAGGAGGGGTTTGCGTGGTTATGGGGAGAGAGCTGGGGAGTGGGATTGAGTTGCTCTTTTTAAAGAGCCGGCACAGACTCAATGGGCCGAATGGCCTCCTTTTGTGCCGTAAGATTCTATGATTCTATGAAGGTGCAGCCTCTGAAACTTGAAACAGACTTGTACGCTTCCTCTGAACTCTACCTCATTTAGTCTCAATCACAAATGACATGTGCACAGTAATTTTGTTATTGTTTAGGTGTTAGCACTCTTGCCTCTGAGTTGATGGAACTGAGTATAGGGATAGAGCGGGGGGGAGTGGGACTGATTGGGTAGCTCTTCCAAAGAGCCAGCGCAGGCACAATGGGCCGAATGACCTCCTTCTCTGTTGTAAGATTCATAGAATGTTGCCCAAGGTTTGGCCCTGACCTGCCTAGATTCGAAACACAGGTCTCACGCTTGTGAGTGTACTAACCTCTAACCACTGAGCTGCAGGAGCTCCAGAATCGTAGAATTATACAGCATAGAAGGAGGCCATTCAACCCATCGAGTCTGTGCCGGCTCATTGAAAAGAGCTGTCAAAATCAATCCCACTCCCCCACTTTCTCCCCATAACCCTGTAAACCTTCCCAAATATATTCTGGGATGCTATTCCATGATGACTATAGAGCTAAAAATTGGTCATTTCAACCAACGACTGTTTGTGTGGGACGCCACTGTGCGCAATTGGCTGCCACGTTTCGCACACAAATACACAGTCACTTCACTTTATAGTATATTCTGTGAAGCGCTTTGAGTCCTCGATAAGATGTGAAAAGTGCTTTCTCAAATGCAAGGATTGTTATTATTATGGTGCTGATTGCATTCTCCCAGTAACCTGCTCTGCCTCTAGGTTAATTGAAGTGAATGGAGTCAGTGTACTGAACTGCTCGGAGGCGGTGGTCGATCAGATACTCGGTGAGTCGAGCACTGCGCAGATTCTCGTCCTGCGGGAGAGGTTCAGCGACGAGCCACAGGGAGAGGCCTGTTGTTTAGACTCCGCGCTCGCGGAGCTGACCAAGCTCGGGTCCGAGTTCTCAGCGTCCAAGATGGAGTTGGAGGCTCTTCAGAATGAGAAGAAGGTACTACAGGTCGAAAATGAGAGGTGAATGCCATTGAAAACAAATAAAAATCGCAACTGTCCCTTGTTAACTTTCTTATCAGCGGACGGGTTTCAGCCTCTCTGCCCCTCCCACACTCTGGAACTCCATCCCACAGTCCCGTCGCCTCGCTCCCTCCCTCGCCTCCTTCAAGGCCAGTCTCAAGACCCTTCTCTTTGGCCTTGCCTTCTGCTGCCCTCCCAACTCTCTCCCTCCCCTCCCAACTCTCTCCCTCCCCTCCTAACTCTCCCTCCCCTCTTAACTCTCTCACTCCCCTCAACAACCACACAACAACAACTTTGATTTATACAGCGCCCTCCACGCCGGACGGCGTCTCCGAGCTCTTCACAGTAGCGGATCCCGGGACCGGGGGCAGGGGGAGAAAGGTGACCGAAAGCTCGGTCGAAAAGAAAGGCCTTTAACTATGACCTGAAACTGGGAAGAGAGGGGGCGAGGCAAAGGGAGTGAGGAAGGGAGTTCCAGAGCCTTGAGGTATAGTGGCTGAAGGCACGGCCGCTGAGGGTAGAGTGGAAGATTCAGAGGGACATGGAGGAGGCCAGACCTGGTGGAGCAAAGGCAGCGGGTGCTGTTTTGGGGAGAGAGGAGATCAGAGAGGTAGGGGGGTGCGGAGGAGTGGAGGGACTTAAAAATAAGGGTGAGGATCTCGATCCTCTCTGGGATAGGGAGCCAACGAAGTCTGGCAAGGACTGGGGTAATGGGGGGAGTGAAGCTTGGTGCCGGTGAGTATGCAGGCGGCAGAGTTTTGGATAAACTGGAGTTTGTGGATTGTGGTGGAGGGGAGACCGGCGAGGAGGGCATTGCAATAGTCCAGCCGAGAGGTGACAAAGGCATGGACCAAGGTTTCAGCAGCTTTTGGGGTGAGGTATCGCTGGAGACGGGCGATCCGTCTGAGATGGCCTTGTCCGAAATGCTGAGGGTGAAGATGAGGTCGATGAGGTCGAGAGCTTGGCCACGGTTGTGGGTCAGAGAGTCAATGTGGAGGGTGAGGTTTAGGGAGGAGAGGAGGGCAGTGAAGTAGGAAGAGGGGGAATTTAGATGAAGGTTGAAGTCGCCCATGATGAGCAGACATTCAGAGCAGAGGGACAGGGAGGAGAGGAGAGTGGAGATATCGGAGAGCCAGGGGGTTTAGGAGGATGATACAGTAGAAGGATTTTTAAGGAAAGAGAAGGATGGTGGAGCGTGAGTTGCTCGAAGGAGGGGAAGCAGCCAGAGGAGTAGAGGGAGAGACCAAAGGAGGCGTTTGAGAGGATGGCCACCCCGCCGCCACTTGTTTGGGGCGGGGGGGTGGGGGGGCGGGGGGGCGCGGGGGGTGGGGGGTGCGGGGGGTGTGGTGGAAGGTGTAGCCAGAGAGGAGGCCTTGACTAGAGGCACGAGGTCATTGGGGGAGAGCCAGGTTTCTGTAAGCCCAAGAATATCAATGTTCTCATCCAAGATGAGGTCATAGACAGTGAGGGCTCTGTTGGAAAGGGAACAGACGATCTGGAGAGCAGTGCGGATGGATTTGCCGGAGGGGGGAGAGGGAGGAGAGAGTGGTGCAGAGAGGATCTGAGGGTGTGTAGGAGAGGTGGGTGTGGGGAGAGAGGAGGGAGGGGAAGTGGGAGGGGAAGTATGATAGAGGGGGAAGCGGTGTTTGCCTTGAGGAGGCGGTTTGGGCAGAGAGAGTGGACGATGGGAGAGTTGGAGGGAGAGTAGGCGAGTTGTAGGCAAGAGGGGGGGCAGGGGGTGCGGAGGGAGAGTAGAGCAGAGTTAGAGTAGCGGATACAGGGGGGCACGCAGAGACCAGGAGTGAGCGATCAGCGGGTCAGCATCAGCCCGCAGGCTGTGTGGCCAAGGTGTGGTGGGGGGGGGGGGTGGTATCGGGCTTGTTCATTTTCAGTTTCACCTCCTCCCCCCGTCTCTCCTGGCTACTCTGTTATCCCCTCCCCCACCCTATCCCCCTCCCTCGCTCGGGTCCCGACCTGACTGTTCAGCGCCTTGGGACGTCCTCCCGACGCAAATGTCATGTTGTTGTCGTTGTTAGGAATATAGAAACACAGAAAAGGGGAGAGGCCGGTTCGTCTGTCCTATCAGTTTACGAGATCATTGAGTCGCGTTTCAGTGACCCTTTTCTCTACCCACCTTAACGCTCTTTACTGTGGCGTTAGCTTAGCGGTTAACCCGGTCGTTAGTCGATTGTCGGATCCCTTTCTGGAGATAACAATCGCTTGTTAACAAAAATGTCGTCGCTCAATCCGCAAGTGTTTGTGGGGGACGCTGCTGTGTGCTATTGGCTGCCGCGTTTCGCCCGCAAAATATACAGTTTTACAGTATATCCTGCTTTGTGATGTCTCAAAGACATGATAAGGCGATAGATGAGATGCAAGGATTCTCATTTTTCATTATTATTTGGATGATTGCATTTGAAATGCCGTTGACAGCAGAGTAGCTGTTTGGATGGGCTGGCGCGGATGGAAGGCACGAGGCGAGTGTAATGTTGTTGCCGTTGCAATTCTTTCAGGCTGCGTGCGAAGGGATCACTCCTTCTTCAAGAGAAAAATGAAGTTCTTCAGTCTTCCAACTGTCTTCGACAGCTGGTGAGTAAACAGTGAGACAATTTATTATTATTATAGTAATAGTCCAAATGCTTTCATTGCAATTGATTGGGTAGCTCTTCCAAAGAGCCGGCACAGGCACGCTGGGCCAAATGGCCTCCTTCTGCGCTGTCAGATTCACAGAATCATAGAATAATACAGCACAGAAGGAGGCCATTCAGCCCATCGTGTCTGTGCCGGCAATTTGAAAAGTCTATACAATACAAAATTCAATACAAAATTACGCGTGTACATTGCCTGTCATATCGAGCCTTGTCACTTCATTGAGACGTCTCAAATCACTTCACAGAACATATTCTAAATTGTAATAATATCCTTGCGTTTGATATTAGCGCTTTTTACGTCTTCTCGACGTCTCAAATTGGATTGACCGTGTAGTTTGTGGACAAAACGCGGCAGCCAACTGCACGCAGCAGTGTCCCTCATAAACGTCGTGGATTGAGTGACCAACTTATTATTATTTATTTAAATTGGTGCCATTGAGTGAGGTCATAAATATTTTACATTTTACTAGATCATGGGGGATCGATCTCTTAATCCATCCTACTTCCCACACCCATTAATTGCCTTCACTTCCCAAATCCATCTTATCTCTTGTTACAAAATCCGGTCTTGAAAACTGTTCTGTTCTGATCCTCCACATCTCATCAATTTGATGGGGTTCAAAAAAGACCTTCTCTCTCTCCTGAAGGATGTCTAACAGTTACTGAATATTCCAGCTTGAAAGTTCAGAACATCGATGGCAGTTCCTCAAGACACAGCTCGAGATAATGAAAAGCGCCTTCCAAATGGAGACCAAAAAACTAGATGAGGTGGAGGCAAAGCTGAAAGTGAGTATTCTCCGAGGCGCTCGAGTGTCAAAATTGTAAACTTTGTTTTTATAAGGGCAGGGTTTCTCTCCAGCGATATGGGACAAAGGCAAAATTGGAGTTGACGTACTGATCAGCCATAATCAGAGCTCTGAGACGTTGTATGGCGTGAAGGGGATTTGATGAGACTAGCTCTATCCATGCAATGTGATGCCCCAAAACAATGTATCTATCCATGGAATGTAGACTGACACACAGACAGACATTTCATGTTATCTATACTTGTCTGGGAGGACTCTTTGAGTTGCCAACTTATTTTAGCCACTGTTGCAGTTCTCTCAGCGTTGACGCGTTTTTTCTTCTCCAGTGTGATTTAATCAGCCTCCTCTCTTCTGTCTCGCTTTTTGACTCATCCTTGAACCGTTTGGTTTTCACCTCAGGGTCTTCTATAATGATAAATATAACTCTATAATCTATAATCACTGGGATACCCTCCCAATGTGAAAGGCGCTTTAAAAATGTTTAGTTGTTGTTGTTGTTTGTCACCACCAGTGACTGTGTGTGCGCTCTGTGACGCAGGTTGCCACAACGCAATGTGGAGTCTTATAGCTCAGTAGTTAGAGCACGTGCCTCACAAGCACTCGTGCTTGAATACAGGCAGGTCAGGGCGAAACATTGGGAAAGTTTCCTTACGTCTCACACACACCTAATAATAATCCCTCCCAAAAAACCACAATAATAAAAATTGGTCATTTCAACCCGTAAGTGTTTGTGGGGACGCCGCTGTGCGCAATTGGCTGCCGCGTTTCGCCCACAAATATACAGTCAATTCACTTTACAGTATATTCTGTGAAGCGCTTTGAGACATCTAGAAGATGTGAAAAGCGCTTTATCAAATGCAAGGTTTATTATTATTATTATTATTATTAGTGTTCAAATGGCGAGTCCACCAGGTGAGCCTGTGCAGTGTGTGCATACATACACATGACGCCACAGAGCGCCTTTGACCTTGGCATGTCCCAGCACCTTGAGACGTCCTCCTGATGTGGAAAGTGCTGTGAAAATGGGAGCCACCCCAATGTAACTGTAGCAAAGAACGCAAAACTGAAGTGACTCATGAACGATAGGAGATGCCCGAAAACAAATATGCCCATGTCACTCCAAGATGCAAGGCCCTTCTGATGAGATATAAATTGTGTCTCCATGTCAGTCAGTTATTGAGATTCTTCTTGAAGCACAGGCGGGCGGGCGGGCAGGCAGCGTTGTTTTATTAGTATAGCTAGATGATTCTTGTGGTGGAATCCCCAGTACAGATTTGTTGGGCTGAATGAGCAGTTTCCGTTCTATAATTGTCTTTTCGTCTCTGATTGAGTAATAATAATAATAATCTTTACATTTGATATAGCACTTTTCAGGTCTTCTAGACATCTCAAAGCGCTTCACAGAATATACTGTAAAGTGAAGTGACTGTATATTTGTGGGCGAAACGCGGCAGCCAATTGCGCGCGGCAGCCAATTGCGCACAGCAGCGTCCCCCACAAACAGCCGTGGGTTGAAATGACCAAATTATTATTGTTTGTTTGGCCAGGCCAGCCTAAGCAGATTTAAATGTGATATCAATCACATTTGTATCTGAATGCACTGAATAAGCAGAGTGTTTGACCGGTGACAGAGTACACTGTGTGTGTTTACTGTCCAAAGGGTTGGTTAATGGTTGCAGCCGTGAGCAAGTTAATGCATTGGAAAGGAATCCATTATTCTCTGTATGTTTCGTTTTCAGTTTGACTTAAATGGCATTCCTGTTTACATGCAGTGAAAAAAACCTCGTCCATGTTTGTCAACATTTTGACATTAGTCAAAATGTTGGAATATTCCCTAATTCCTCACATTCTCGTGCGTAGATGATGGCACAATTACAGTTAGCAGTGTCTGGTACACAGCGTTGCGATCTCATCCATCATCTAGTTTTTTGTGACCAGTAGATATTACGTAAATAATAATAATCCTTGCATTCGGTACAGCGCTTTTCACATCCTATTGATGTCTCAAAGCGCTAAACGGAGTAGACTGTAAAGTGAATTGACTGTATATTTGCGGGCGAAACACGGCAGCCAATTGCGCACAGCAGCGTCCCTGCAAACAGTCGTGGATTTAAGTGACCGATTTTTATTATTGTGTCTTTTTTGGATGGATTATTATTAAGCGTGCATTTCCTTGACTCTCTTTGCTGGCTGCCAAGCTTCCAATCGCACGGGAAGAACGCCCAGTTGGGTAAGACTGGCACCAGTAGGCGGGACCTCCCTCCGTTTCTCTGTACCATGTGCAAATGCTTCTCAAACTCCAAACCCATGACGAGCAATGATTTGTGTTCTCTTCTTAGAAAGAAATAGGCGCATTGAAATTGAAGTCCTTCCAGGATGAGGAGAAAATTAAAAATCTGACAAAAGCACTTCATTTCAAGGTATAGCAAACAATGCATTTTACACAATAATAATCCTTCCGTTTGATATAGCGCCTTATCACGTCTTCTAGACGTCTCAAAGCGCGTCACAGAATATACTGTAAAGTGAAGTGACTGTATATTTGTGGGAGAAACGCGGCAGCCAATTGCGCACAGCAGTGTCCCCACAAACAGTTGTGGATTAAAACGACTAATTTTATTATTGTGGGTTTTTTGGAGGGATTATTGTTGGGAATGTGTGTGTGTGTGTGTGTGTGTGTGTTTGTGGAGTACGGAAACTTGCCGAAGGTTTCGCCCTGACCTGCCTGGATTCGAACACAGGTCTTACGTGTGTAAGGCAAGTGTGCTCTAACCACTGAGCTACAGGAGCTCCACGCAGCAGAAATTGGCAACCTATTGCGCACAGCAGTGTCCCACAAACTGTCATGGATGGAGTGACCCAATTATTATGAAAAAAATTACATTTATTTTTCAAGGGATTATCATCACCTCCGAAAAAACCATCTGCCAATCGACTAACAACCAGGTTCCTACCTGCTGCTGGGTACACATAGAACATAAGAACATAAGAATTAGGAGCAGGAGTAGGCCATTCGGCCCCTCAAGCCTGCCCTGCCATCCACTACCCTCTGAGTGAAGAAGTTCTTCCTCAACTCAGTGTGAAAGGGCTGACCCCTAATCTTAAGACTGTGACCCCCTAGTTATAATTTCTCCAACCAGGGGAAACAGTCTCCCACTGTCTAATCTGTCATGCCCCTTAATAATCTTATAGGTTTCTATCAGATCACCTCTGATTCTTCTATATTCTAGAGAATATAGCCTAGATTGGTTAACCTCTCCTCACAGCTCAACCCCCTCATCCCAGGTACCAACCTAGTCAAGCTATGGCTTGGGCATTACCTCCAAGGCTTGGGCATTAACCAATAAGCTACATAAACGTGAGGTTGTTTGGTCGCTGTGGTATAGTCAATGCTGTTTATTGCACGTGCATGATAGGATTCCTTCTGTGATTTGTTTTATTAAGAGTAAAGAAGTGGAGCATTTGAAAGAAGCAGAGAAGCACAGAGAACAAGTAGTCACCCCTGAAAGGAAGAGGTGGCCACAACCGCTGCAAGAGTTAGACAATCTGGAAAAACAGCATCTCAATTCTTCGCTACCTCCCTCAACCCAAGTGAAGCTAAGTCCGTGCCACTTGTGGCCTGACGTTCAGGCTCCTCTTCACCGTGAGGAGCAGGCAAGACAAGAAGAGCAGCGAAAAAAGGTCCATCCAGTTCAGTCCCTTCCCAATCAAGCACACCGTCCAGATAAAGAACAATCATACTGTCCATCCCCCAAACCAACACAGACCCCATCGACTAAACCAACACATTGCCCAGCCCCCAAACCCACGCAGTCTTTATCCCCCAAACCCACACAGGCCCCAGTTTCCAAAGCAATGCCAACTCCATCCACCAAACCAACACAGACTTCATCCATCAAACCAACACAGGCCCCAGCCCCCAAACCCACACAGGCCCCAACCCTGAAAGCAGCACAGTCTCTATCCCCAAAACCAACACAGGCCCCAGCCTCCAAAGCAATACAGAATCCATCCACCAAACCAACACAGACTTCATCCATCAAACCCGCACAGGCTCCAGTCCCCAAATCAACACAGGCCCCAACCCCCAAACCAAAACAGCCCCCAGCCTCCAAACTAACACAGGCCCCAGCCCCCAAACCCACACAGGTCCCAGCCCCGATAGCCACGCAGTCTTCATCCACCAAACCCACACGGGCCCCATCCCCCAAACCAACACAGGCCCCAGCCTCCAAACCAACACAGGCCCCAGCCTCCAAACCAACACAGGCCCCAGCCTCCAAACCAACACAGGCCCCAGCCTCCAAACCAACACAGGCCCCAACCTCCAAATCCACACAGGCCCCAGCCCCCAAGTCCACACAGAATCTAGACAAAATTCCAACACCGGATCTGCTCAAGAAACCAGCAACGAACACAGACAGGAAGCAGCAGAGTGAGCAGCAAGTTCACCATTCAAAACAACAACGGCAGCAGCAGAATCCTCCATCACCCAAGTACCAACCGCATCACCCGGACAGAGCCCGCCATCGTGGGCAGAGCCCGTCGGCCGAGCCTCAAACGTGCCACTCACACAAGGAAACCCAGCAGAGAGCACCTGACGGTCAGACCCTTTGTGCCGAGGCCCAACGCGTTGCCCAGAAGACAGACAAGTGCTCGCAGCCTCCTGAGCCAGCTCACAGCTTGGATGTTAAGAAAAGCTCCCAGCAATCAGACCAGCAGAAAACAGCCGCCCAGCGGGGGAAGGGTTACCCTGTGCAATTCCTGGAACCCAAACGACAGCAGGAACAACAGTCGTGGGCAGAGGAACATCCACTACAAGTCGGGCTGCAGACAAAACAGAAAGCTTGTGGTGGACAAGTACTGCCAGACTCTGTTCAAAGCGTCAGAAGGCAACACAGAAAAACAGCCATTCGCAGCTCAGGCAAACGTGGCCGGCTGGCTGACAACAGCACTGTTTTCCAGAGCTCTTCCGAGGGGGCCTTAGGTAATGAACCATCTGCCCGCAATTCTTAAACCTAGAGTAAAATGGCTTCGGTAACAGGGACTTCGTATATGTTCAAAGCATTTCACAGCAACAACAAGGCTCACTGAGATCCCGGTCTCATAAGTACACAGGAATTTGCCGGGCAACAAAAGACCGAGGTCCATCTTGTTCATCGTCCATCACCTTAGCAGCCCCTTGACATGTTGTGTCCCAAACTATACTCTGCTTCTCCCCTCCTCCCTCCCAATATTATTTTCTAGCAGAAATCTATCCTATTTGTTCTTGAAACAAGCATTTTCTGCCTCCCTAGGGAGCCTGTTTCATAGCTTCACGACTCGCTCACCAAAGTAGTGTTTATTGTGAACTTCCCCCACTTCAATCGCGGGTCTCTGGTTCTACCATTCAGCACAAGATAAAATAGTTTATCATGGCCTACATTATCTAGTCACTTCAGAATCTTAAAGACAATAATCATATCACCCCTCAACCTTCTCTTCTCCAGCTTAAATGTGCCCAGTATATTTAATCGCTCCTCATAGTCCAGTCCCTGCATCACCCCAATTATTTGGGTTGCAATCCTCTCAACCATTGCAATATCCTTTTTATACTTCTGTGGCCAGAACATATATATATATATATAATATATGTATATAAATGATCTGGACTTGGTCATAGGGAGTACAATTTCCAAGTTTGCAGATGATACTAAATTTGGAAAAGTAGTAAACAGTGAGGAGGATTGTAGCAGACTGCAAGAGGACAGAGACACACTGGTAAAATGGGCAGACACATGGCAGATGAAGTTTCATGTGGAGAAATGCGAGTTAATGCATTTTGGGAGGAAGAATGAGGAGAGGCAATATACAACAACAACAACTTCAATTTATATAGCGCCCTCCACGCCAGACGGAGTCTCAGAGCACTTAAATATAGGCTAGATAGTACAATCTTAAGGGGGATGAAGGAACATAGAGACCTGGGGGTTCATGTAAGTAAATCTTTGAAGGTGGCAGGACAGGTAGATAAGGCTGTTAAAAAAGCATATGGGAAACTAGGCTTTATAAATGCACAGAGTACAAACATCAGAAAGTTATGATTAACCTGTATAACATACTGGTGAGGCCTCAGCGAGAGTACTGTGTTCAGTTCTGGGCACCACACTTTAGGAAGGATGTTAAGGCATTGCAAAGGATGCAATGGAGATTTACCAGGATGGTACCAGGAATGAGGGACTTTGGTTATGTAGAGTCTTGTAGCTCAGTGGTTAGACCACTCGCCTTACAAGAGTGAGACCTGTATTCGAATCCAGGCAGGTCAGGGCGAACCTTTGGGCAAGTTTCTTTACTTCACATGCCTGATAATAATCCCTCCAAAAATAAAAAACACAATAATAAAATTGGTCATTTCAATCCACGACTGTTTGTACGGAATTGGCTGCCGCGTTTTGCCCACAAATACAGTCAATTAACTTTATTATTATCATAGATTATTCTTACGTCCGGTCAAAATACTTTTGAAGGCTGCCCAAACATCTGTTTCCACCATTATGTACATCACTAAACTTGAAGACATTGATGTAGGGTAATAATGTGAGGAGTTACAGATCTTTGAGCAGGTGACCAAGCCATCCATGGCCTTGCTACTCCCTACATCTGTGACTTGCGAACACCGAATCGCCCTGTCCACTCAGTGGGCTCCGGCCTGCTCCACATCCCCCGCCTAACCCACCTCACCATCGGCAGGTGAGGCCTTCAGCTTCTCTGTGGAAGCCCCCACCCTTTGGAACTCCATCCCATATTCCCTTCACCTCCCTCACTTGGCTCCTTCAAGACTCTCCTCTTCGACCGCACCTTTGGTCACCCTGCCCTCCCTACCCTTCACCCCTTCCCTGATCCCAACAGCCCAGCTCGGGATCAAAATCATTGACTGTCCGGTGCCTTGAGACGTCCTCCCGACGTGAATTGCGCTGTGTAAACATAATGTATAAATGCTGCTTGAAGCTAGTCAGATATAATATTGTTCAGTGTTCTTGCAATGACTTTCCTACCATCTCTCTCCTGCTGTTTTGTTGTAGCCAGTGTTTCTGAGCAGTGTCCCTCAAACAGCAAGCTAGAGCAGCAAACTATGCGAAGCAATATATCGAAGATTTTCACCCGCTGTAAGAAACCTCCAGAGCAAACATCTGTGAAGAAAAACCAACTGACCCATTTGATTCACATGGTGGCCAGCCATGCTCCTCTCCTGCTACATCTGAAGGTCGTACATGATGGGGAGCAATCGCCAATGGTGGGTGGCCTTTATTTTAGACCCAATTGAAGGGGGAATAGATTCAGAGCAAATGTGATGAGACACTATTTTAGTGAGTGAGCAGTAAATGTATGGAACAGGCTCCCCAGACAGATGGACAGATGGGCAGGCGGGCGGGCAGGCAGGTAGGCAGTGTTGTTTCTTCCGAGAACAAATGAGATCGATTTCTGCTGGAAAATACAAGCGAGGGAAAAGTGTGTAATGTTATAATAATCCTTGCATTTGATATACAGTACTGTAAAGTGAATTGACTGTCTATTTGTGGGCAAATCGCAGCAGCCAATTGTGTACAGCAGTGTCCCCCACAAACAGCCGTGGATTGAAATGACCAATTTATTATTATTATTATTATTGGGGGTTTTGTAGTTTGGGATACGGCGTTGTCAAGCGACTGCCAGGATGGTGGAAGACAAATTAGTTGGACCTTGGTCTTCCTTCGCCCTCAAGTTCTTACGGTGTGTTACACCTCAGTTTTGAGCTAAGAATCTGACGGCAGAAAAGTGCCAATGTAAATCTTAGCATCGCTTCCATTGAGATTAAAACGCATGGTTCAGTGGTAGAGCAAACATCCGCAACATGACCCTGTCTAGCAAGGGCAACAACAACAACAACTTTCACGTCGGAGGAGTTGGTGTTTTGGCAGGTCTGCCTACATCCTGTAGCTCAGTGGTTAGAGCACTTGTCTTAGAAGTGAGGGAGCTGGGTTCGATTTCAGGCAGGTCGGGCGAATCCTTGGGCAAGTTTCCTTACTCCACACGCCTGATAATAATCCCTCAAAAAAATAATAAATTGGTCATTTCAATCCACGACTGTTTGTGGGTCACTACTGTGTAGTGTTTCGTCCACATACATGCAGTCATTCACTTTACGGTATATTCTGTGAAGCGATTTGAGGCGCCTAGAAGACATGAAAAGCGCTATATCAAATGCAAGGATTATTACATAACCCTGATTTACCGATTTCTACAGGAACTACGGGAACTCTCTCCTCGTCGGCCTCCCCAGCTCCTCCCTTCACAGGCTGCAGATCATTCAGAACTCTGCAGCTCGTGTATTCTCCCGCACTAGGCTTCCCGACCACATCACTCCCACCCTCGCCCGTCTCCACTGGATCATCCAGAGGATCGAATTCAAGATCCTTGTCCTCACTTTCAAGGCCATTCCCGGCCCTGCCCCCGCCTATATTTCTGACCTACTGTCTCCCTTTCAGCCTGCCCGTCCCCTCCGCTCAGCAGACTCAGGCCTGCTCCGCGTCCACCGCCCTAACCGCCCACCATCGGCGGCTGGGCTTTCAGCCTCTCTGCTCCCACACTGTGGAACTCCATCCTGCAGCCCCTCCCCCTCGCTTCCTCCCTTTCCTCCTTCAAGGCCGGCCTCAAGACCTTCCTCTTCGACCGCGCCTTCGGCTGCCCCACTAACTCTTCCCCCTCTCCCCTTCCCCTTCCCCCTACCCCAAACCTCTCCCCCCCTCCGCTCGGGTCCTGACCTGACTGTTCAGCGCTTTGGGACGTCCTCCCGACGTGAAAGGTGCTATATAAATGTAATTTTGTTGTTGTTGTTGTTGTTTCATGCCATTTTAACTCTGCTTCACTCTCGCAGTTCTGACCTCTCTAGCCACGTCTCCTACGCTGTTCCAAAGAACCTCAGCGCAAGTTCGAGGAATAGCACCTCAACCATCTGCTAGAGACCTTACTGCCCTCTGGCCTTAGTATTGACTTCAACCATTTCAGGCCATAACAGTTCACCTCCCTCCTCTTCTGTGACTGTTCTGTGACTTTTACCTCCCCTTCGTGTTTCACCCCTTCCCAAACACTCCCCTCCCAGCTCGGGTCACACGCCTCCTGTGCAGCGCCTTGGGACGTCCTCCCGACATGAAAGGCGCTCTATAAATGTAAATTGTTGTTGTTGTTGTTATCAGATCTGCCTGTTCTTTGGCAATTTCAGCCCCGCTTTGTTTGTGTTAACGTTATTAACACCTCTTCTCTGCAGTTCTGTTGCAACCCCTGCTTTTGTTTCACATCAACACCTCTTTAACCCATCATCTCCTCGCCCTCCGCCTCACTTTCCGCCATGTCTCCCGTGCCCTGCCTCTTCGCCTCTGTTAATCCTTAAAAGCCTCTCCCTCCCAACATACCCCAGTTCCGACGAAGGGTCGTGGACCCCGAAACGTTGACTCACTTTCCCTCTCTCCGTAGACGCTGCCTGACCTGCTGAGTTTTTCAACAACAACAACAACAAATTACATTTATAGAGCGCCTTTCACGTCGGGAGGACGTCCCAAGGCGCTCTATAAATGTAATTTCCAGCAACTTCTGTTTTTGTTTCAGATTTCCAGGGTCTGCAGCATTTTGCGATTTGCACGGAGTATTATTAACGTTATTATCACTTCCAGGGTTAGAAAGTGGTCGTGTGCAGACCTTAGGGTGAAGATAAGGTCAACCTAAGGTCCCCCAGGGTAGTCAGCCAATAAATAACTACTGTCTCACGTAAAGAATAAGTCAGATTGTTCAGTCACAATGTTAAACTGGAGCCTAGCTCTGTGCTGAGGGTCAGTAATAATAATAATAATCCTCGCATTTGATACAGCAACTTATCACGTCTTCAAGACGTCTCAAAGCGCTTCACATAATATACTGTAAACTGAATCGACTGTATATTTTGTGGGGGCGAAATCCCGAACTAGCATGACAAGAAGAACACAATACTGTGATAATAAATCGGTCATTTTCAACCCACGGCTGTTTGTGGGGGACGCTGCTGCGCACAATTGGCTGCCGCGTTTCGCCCACAAATATACAGTCAATTCACTTGACGGTATATTCTGGGAAGCGCTTTGAGACGTCGAGAAGATGTAGAAAAGCGCTGTATCAAAAGCAAGGATGTTATTCTCACAGCCATGTCCCACAAACAGTCGTGGACAAAATCATGATTTAAATTTTTTTCTGAAAGGATTAATTCCCTCGGAAAAGTGATCCGTCAATCGACTAACAGCTAGGTATACTGCTGGGTATACAGAGGCGTGTGTGTGTGTGTAGCAAGCTTGCCCAATATTTTACCCAACTCAGGAATCGAACCCAGGTCCACTCGCTTGCAAGGCGAGTGATCTAACCACTGAGCTACACGACTCCACATTTCATTCTGAAAGCCAGTTTCATTACTGGCTCCAGCCAAAATTCTTCCCAAATTAGGTCTTGTGTCTAGAATCTCTCATGTTCTTAGCAGTCGGTAAGATATTTTTGGGTCAGCCGGCTGCCTGACCCATCGCCATTGCTTAAGAGTCTCCAAACCGAACTGAGAATTCCCTGCGTCCCACCTACATGTGGAAATTCTCATGCCTAGAATTGAATGCGTACTCTCTTCACTCCCAGGGGGAACCATAATACAATAGAGAATTGCCCCAAAACGCATGTTGATGTCAAATCTTTACACTATTTTGTCATTTTTGTTTATAGGGTTCTAAGGGGATGAAAAACTGACACCTGCTGGAACAGATGGAGAAGGAAAGGGATTAAACTCACTTACACAACCTATTCATAGTCTATAGTCACTGGACACAGGGGAAATTTGGTCCCAAATACTATATGAAGTTTAACCTTCTTTAGAGAGGAATAGACTGAGATACATGCACTCTGCACAACAGACAGACGACACACACACAGGTTCCGATCACCCGACAACTGTGTGAAGTTTCTCAGCTGCCTACTCCTGCGCGAAAACCAAACAAGAATAAAAAGGAATATTCATCTGCAAAATGATGTGTTGTAATTCTGCCGCCGTGGCTTTGTTTGATGCTGTTTTGATCCCGGAGTTTAGACGGAAAGCATTAAGGAAGAAGTTTTAGGCGTTTTTATAGCCCCCATATTATACACTGAAAGATTTCAAAGTGCTTCACAGGTAAAAATCAACACAGGTATATATAAATATACACACAGACAAGTAGAGCAGAGAATGTGCTGGGATTTAATCGAGGTGTTTGAAACGATGAGGGGGTTTTGATAGAGTAGATGGGGAGAAACAATTTCCATTGGCAGGTGGGTGAGTCAGGCCACAAGGATTCAAGATATTTGGCAAAAGAACCAGAAGGGAGATGAAGAGAATATTTTTTAGGCAGAAAGTTTTTTATGGTTTGGAATGCACGGCCTGAAAGGGAGGGGGAAACACGTTCAACAACAACTTTCAAAGGGGTATTGGAAATAGGGGTTTGAAGAGGAAAAACTTGTACGATTTGGGGAAAGAGCGGGTGTGGGACTGTTTGGCCAGCTCTTCCAAAGAGCCGGAACAGACATGACGGGCCGAATGGCCTCCTTCTCTCCTGTAATATTCTGTAAAGTTAGATTACAAGGACACTTTGTTAGTATTGGTGTGTCTGTGATGCTATCAAACTCAATAAATTACTCAGTTTTGCCTTTGGTACCGTGCTTTTCATATCCGGAGACTCACTTAATACAAGAGTAATCTAGGCCTATATTCTCTAGAATATAGAAGAATTAGAGGTGATTTTACAGAAACCTATAAGATTAATAAGGGGCCTTGACAGAGTAGACAGTGGGAGACTGTTTCCCCTGGTTGGAGAAACTATAACTAGTGGTCACAGTCTTAAGATTAGGGGGTCAGTCTTTTCGCGCTGAGTTAGGGAAAAACTTATTCACTCAGAGGGCAGTGAATTTATGGAATTCTCTACCCCCAAAGGGCTGTAGATGCTCAGGCCTTGAACATATTCAAGACTGAGATTGATAGATTTCTTATGGACAAAGGGATTAAGGGATATGGGGATAAGGCGGGGCAGATGGAGTTAGATTAGAAGATCAGACATGATTTTATTGAATGGCGGATCGCTTTTCCGGGGGTAATAATCCCTTAGAAAAAAGTATGATAGCAATTCTGTCACTCAATCCACAACTATTTGTGGGATACTGCTGTGCGCAATTGGCTGCTGCGTTCCGCCCACAGAATATAGTCAGTACACTTCACGGTGTGACCTGTGAAGACGGGATAAGGCACTGTATGAAGGATTATTATTAATATTATTTAGGTTTGTGTGACTCCAAGATGCCGTACTTGCTGCTGAGGGCTTGAGCAACTTTGTTAATGGAAAAGCTTTTCAAATATTTGAAAAGATAGCAAAAAATCAACAGCATAACAAGGGCTTAGTGGTGGGGACAGCAACTATTTTATTTATCACAGCCATGAATTACAACTGTTTACTTTCAGTATCTTTAACATGGGCAGCAAGGAGTATAAAAGCATACCACAGCGCTCACTCAGCCCGGACTGTCGCAATCTGAAGTCAAACTGAAACTGTCTACGTTGACTCACCGACCACCAGTGGGAGGGTGAAGTGAAAGCTATGGAATGAGCAGTGTGTGGTTTTAAGCCAGTCAATTCAAAATGGGACACAGATAATAATCCTCGCATTGGATGCAGCGCCTCAGCAGGTGTTCGAGACGTCTCAAAGCGCTTCACAGAATACGCTGCAAAGTGAATTGACCGCGCGTTTTGTGGATGAAACGCGGCAGCCAATCGTGCACAGCAGCGTCTCACAAACAGTTGCGGATTGAGACAAAATTATTATTTTGTGAAGGGATTATTACCCCAGGAAAAGCAATCCACCAATCGACGGACAACCGGGTTTCTGCGTCCCGCTGGGGAAACAGAGTACCTGTAGGGGCGAAATGCGGCAGCCAGTTGCGCACAACAGTGTCCCACAAACAGTCGTGGATTGAAATGACCAATTTATTTTAGGGGATTTTTATTCGACATGTGGAGTAAGGAAACTTGCCCAAGGTTTGGCCCTGACAAGTCCCTCCTGCTATCTTAAAATGAAGGGTCAGCCTTTTAGAACAGAGTTGAGGAAACATTTCTTCACTCAGAGGGTAGTGAATTTACGGAATTCACGACCCCAGAAGGCTGTAGAGACTCAGTCCTTGAACATTTTCAAGGCTGAGACTGATAGATTTTTTTAAAAAAAATAGAGGGATTAGGGGATAGGGCAGGTAATTAGAGTTAGGTCAGAAGATCACTCATGATCTTATCGAATGGTGGGGCAGGCTCGAGGGGCTGAAAGGCCTACTCCTGCTCCTAATTCTTATGTTCTTATGTTCTTATCCCCCGCCCTCCCCATGTTTAAAATCCACCTCAAATCTTGTCCTTTCGACTGTGCAGCCACAGAGTTGAATTGGAGCCGCGGCCTACTCGAAATGTGTGTGTTCCAAATTACCTTGTGGGGGCTTGAACTCACAACCTCCCGACTCAGAGGAGAGGTGCCTACACCACCACCGAGCTAGGCTGACACGCAACCACATTCACACCTCCCTTGTGACCACAAGCAGATGTTGAAACAAAGAAGGCCAGCAAAGGGGAAGGACTTGAACTCAAGGCAGGATGTTTTGCAGCGTGGCTAATGTGTAACACTTGAAGGCGAGACAGTTCTTGAAGGGTAAAGAAATCCAATGCAATAACTGACACAGTGAACACACACAATCAAGTGTCACGTCTTCTAGACTTCAACCTCTTTCCAGGTCCGAAGTCAAGGAAATTGACCCGGGCTCTTTCTCACCTGTCTTCAGAACAACAACACAATTATATTTCCAGAGCGCTTTTCATGTTAGGAGGACGGCCCAAGGCGCACAACAATCGGGGCGGGACCAGAGCAAGGGAGAGGGGCCGGGCAGTGGTGAGGGGAGGGAAAGAGTTAGGAGGGCAGCAGAAGGCACGGTCAAAGAAGAGGGTCTGGAGGCCGGCCTCGAAGGTGGAGAGGGAGGGAGCGAGGCTAAGGGATTGTGGGACGGAGTTCCAGAGTGTGGGGGCAGAGAGTCTGAAAGCCCGGCCACTGATGGTAGGGCGGGTCAGGCGGGGGACATGGAGTAGGCCGGAGCCCACTGAACAGAGCGGGCAGGGAGGTTCATAGGGAGTCAGCAGGTCGGAGAGATAGGCAGGGGGGGGAGTAAGGCCGTGAATGGCCTTGAAGGTGAGGACGAGGATCTTGAATTCGACGAGGACTCTTGAATCAGAAAGCGTCACTTTAATCATAATGATAATAGTAACCCTTGCATTTTATGTCGCGCCTTTATCGGGTCTTCTAGACGTCTCAAGGCGCTTCACAGAATATACCGTACGGCCGTATGGGCTGTATATTTGTGGGCGAAACGCGGCAGAGAATTGCGCGCAGTAGCGTCCCCACAAAACAGTCGTGGATTGAAATGCCCCAATTTTTTTTTTTTTTTTAAACTTATTTTATTCGGGACAGTTTATTACCCCCGGATCTGCCAATCATGAACAACCGGGTTGCCACTGACTGCTGGGCGCGTGGGGCGAGGAACCTCGCCTAAAGTTGTAATGTTATTTAATCCACAAAACGCAACCGAAGGTTCAGTCAGTCCTTTAATTTCAAACTTTACAAGTCACCCTCTTTCACACTGTCCTTCAAGTCTCTGTCCCCAGAAACCCTTTGAGACTTGCACCATCTGTATTCAATTGACATTCGTGTGGTTAAAGCAATGTGCAACACTGTCCAGGATTTCAACACAGAGCTCTAACCACTAAGCGACAGGACACAGACAAATAATAATGGGGAGGGGGGAAGGGTGGGGGGGAGGGTGGGGGGGGCGCGGGAGGGGGAGATCGGGAGATGGAGGGAAAGCTGGATGGTGGGGAAGGAAGGAAGGAAGGAGGGAGGGGAATGTGGAGGGGGAACAGAAGATGGGGGAAGGTAGGAGGAGTGGGGGATGAAGGGGTGTGGGGAGAGGTGGGGTGGTGGGGAGACTGAAATCCTGAACTTCGGCAACACAGAGCACATGTTAAAAACCAAAGTTTACGAGGTTCCTGCCTCAGGCAGCGTTTCTGAAAAAAATGACACGCAGAAATAAATCCTTCAACTGTCGAAAACAATCCAGTCGGGAGGTGGACTAGTTACCACTGAAAGCTTCACACTTGGGCATTGATTTAATCAACATTTAAAGAGGGTAGGAGTGGGCACCAAGCCTCTGAACAGTGTGAGGAGTGAGCTAAGCATGTAGTGTGTTTTCTGTGTGGGTGGGGAAACGCCTATAGTGTGTACTCTAAGGAAGAATGTGGGGAGGCCATTGGTTCAGCAGCTTAATGCTGGTGCGGAACAAACCATGTTGTGAGCGTACACTCACTCTGAATGGGAGTAAGTGCATAAAGCATGGCCATAAGTCAAGGCTATAATAAGAATAAGATATAATTATTATATTAATAATATGATTCTTTCTCTCTCTGTCTCCCTCGTTCTCTAATTCTAGTCCCCCGACCCACCCACCCCACCATCGGCGGGCGAGCCCTCAGCCAAAGGGCAAGGAGAGTAGGAGAGGGGGTAGAGTTAGGAGGGGAGCAGAAGGCACTTAAGCATCTGATCATCTCTCGTTTAAACATCCCTGTTTATTCAGTCTCCAAAATTTATATCTGGGAATGAGGTGGTTTCAGCATAAATGCAGTAGGCGTATAGCTCGGTGGTTAGAGCACTTGCCTTGCGAGCGTGAGACCTGTGTTCGAATCCAGGCAGACCAGGGCGAAACCTTGGGCGAGTTTCCTCACTCCACACGCCTGATAATAATCCGTCCCCCAAAAAACACAATAATAAAACTGGTCATTTTCAATCCAAGATTGTTTGTGGGGACGCTGCTGTGCGCACTTGGCTGCCATGTTTCTCCCTCAAATATACAGTCACTTCACTTTACAGTATATTCTGTGAAGCGCTTTGAGACGTCGATAAGATATAAAAAGCGCTATATCAAATGCAAGGATTATTATTATTCTTTTGTGGGCGAAACGCAGCAGCGAATGGCGCACGACAATGTCCCACAATCAGTCGTAGATGGAGTGACCACATTATTCATTTTTATCTATTGATTGATTGATTCATTGAAGGGATTATTAGACATTGACTGAATTTTTCAACCACAGAAAAAAAAAACGCCGAATCTTCTCTCCCCGCTTAGTAGGATGGAGCTTGGAACAGTCTCTGTCTGTCTGCCTGTGTGCCTGTCTGCCTCCCTCTCTCCCTCCCTTCATCCCTCTCTTGCTTCTAAGCGTGACAATTTACTTGAGCTGATTGCTGTTTCCACACGTGTGAGTGAGATTGTTTAAAGGCAGGCTTGCACATGTACCTAAATGTGATTTACTGGCAAAGTGTGTGTGTGTTCTGATGAAATGCTGGGTCCACTGGCTCTCCACTATAGCAACACACAGGTAACTGAAACTCCAAACAACAACAACAACAACAACAAAATGACACATATAATTGGAGGGAAAGCAGGGGGATTTGGGGTGACCGATGGGACCGTCGAAGAGGAGGGTCTTGAGGCGGGACTTCAAAGAGGCCAGGAAGGAGGCGAGGCGGAGGGACTGCGGGATGGAGTTCCCCACCCCCCCCATCAATGCGAACACTCCCCTTCCCCAAACTCCCTCCCACCACCCGTTCCCCCATCCGCTAAACCCCAGTTCAACGGCAGATGGGTAAGTCCTCAGGTGTGGCTCCGCTTGCCCTCTCGGTCCTAAATCCTGTGTTGGAGCGTGATGATGGAGGTCCTGTGGGTGGACGCTGAGTTGGTGAAGTTCAGCTCTGAGCCCTTCCTGCCCGCAGACCTCTGGCTCAGCTCCTTGGCTTTCTTCCTGAAGTGCTTGCCCACGAAGACGTACAGCACCGGATTGACGCAGCTGTTGGTGAAGCCCAGGAAGGTGGTGATCTGGTTCCCGTTCTCCAGCACCGTCTCCCAGAGGCAGCCCGAGATCAGGCCCAGCATCCGCAGGATGTTGAGGAGGGTGAAGAAGTGGAAGGGCAGCCAGCAAATGGCAAACATCAGGAGGACCAAGAGGACCAACATGGAGGACTTGGTCTCCTTCCGCACCTGCCTGAACTGCCGCATCTTGTTGTTTCTCAGCACGCGGAGGATGCAGCAGCTGCAGAAGGTGATGACGCTGCCGGGGACGATGAACGCCATCACGAGCAGCAGGATCTCGAGGTTGAGTTGCCAGCTGGGGCTGGGGTAGGACAGGATGCAGGCGGTGATGTTGTAGGCGGGAATGGGGTCCACTTTCCTGAAGACGACGGCGTGCATGCTCATCAGCAACCCAAACAGCCAGATGGCCAGGCAGGCGACCTTGGCGTGGCGGGTGGACCGGGCGTGGCGGCTGGTCATGGTGTGGACCAGGGCGAGGTACCGGTCCATGCTCACCATGACCAGAAGGTAGACACTGCAGTACAGGTTCATGGAGATGACCGCACTGACCGACCGGCACAGGAACTCGCCGAACGGCCAGTTGTAGCCGCTGGCGATGTTGGCAGCCCAGAAGGGTAAGGAGCTGACGAAGAGCAGGTCGGCGGCGGCCAGGTTCCCCAGGTAGATCTCGGCCACCGAGCAGGCGGACTTGTGAAGGCACAGCACACACAGCACAAAGGCGTTGCCCACCACCCCGGCCACAAACACCAACATGATGTACACGGGCTGCACAATGTGCGTCCATTGCCAGTGTGGGGCGCCCAGGCAGCTGGAATGGTTCAGGAGCTGGATTGGGTCAGAGACGTTCCCTGGTTGGAGGGGGATCAGCCATGACTGGTTCAACATCCTGCCGTCCAGAGCGCTGGCAATAAACAACATATTTTATTAACGTTGACGACAATCCCAGCATTGGATTCGCGTCTTCAAGACGTCTCCCAAAGCGCTTCGCAGAACATATCACGCAAAGTGAATCGACTATATATTTGTGGGCGAAACACAGCAGCCAATTGCATAGAGCAGAGTCCCCCACGAACAGCCGTGCGTTGAAATGACCAATTTATTATTGGATATTTTGGAGGGATTATTATCAGACACGCGTGTGTGCGTGCGTGCTTACTAAGGAAACTTGCCCAAGGTTTCGCCCTGACCTGCCGGGAATTGAACCTGGGTTGTGAGGCGAGTGCTCTAACCACTGAGCTATAGGACTTCACATTATGTTCACCCAGGCCCTTTCACGTTGGGAGGACGTCCCAAGGCACTGGATGGACAGTCAGTCCGGGCTTTGAACCTGAGCTGGGGTTTGGGATCATGAGGGCTGGAGAGCAGGGAAGGGGTAGATGGGTGGCTTGAAGACATTGAGCTTAATACAGCGCCTTGTCGTGTCATGGAGGCATCTCAAAGCGCTTCGCAGAATACATTGTAAAGTGGATATTTTGTGGGCGAAACGCGATTGTCATGGTTTGAAGAGACCGAATTTCTATTCCAAGTATTTAGAGTTTTTTTCCCTTATTTCAGAGTGATTATTATTCCCGGAGAAAGCAATCTGCCGATCATCTAATCTGCCAACTCGGTCGCTTCCCACTCGCTGCTGAGGAAACGGAGGCGAGTGGAGTCAGGAAACTTGCCCAACGTTTCGCCCCCGCCTGAATTTCAACACATTGAGTCTTTAGAAGCTGGTGCCTTTGAAACCCACCTCAAGGCCACCCACCCACCTAGCTAGATCCTGTCCACAGTTTAGAACTCTCGGCCGCAGGTTTACATTGCAGCTCATTCTGGCAACAGAAATATATTCTATTATATCCAACCAAGTGTACACAAAGCATATTGCCAGGAGGTTGTTACAGCAGGAATCTAACGGGATGTGTGGGAGGGAGGGCGTTATATGCAGAATAACAGATTGCTGGGTTCGATTGCCAGGATTATTGGCTTGTCAACGGCAACTCCCTCCTTGTCGGCCTCCCCAACTCTTCCCTCCGCGAGCTGCAGATCATCCAGAACTCTGCAGCTCGTGTCCTCTCCCGCACCAGGCTCCGCGACCCCGTCACCCCCACCCTCGCCCGGCTCCACTGGCTCCCCATCCCCCAGAGGATCCAATTCAAGGGTCCGTCCCTCGCCTCCTTCAAAATGGGTCTCAAGAGCTTGCTCTTCGACTGTGTCTTCATTCGCTGTCTTACCTCTCTGCCCTCCCTCATCGCATCCCTGTCCCACTCCCCTGCTCGTGTGCCCAGCCCTGACTGTCTAGCTCCTTGGGACATCCTCCCGACCCGAAAGGCTCTCCACAAACGTATAGCTATGCCCCATCTCCTTCCCTCCTCCTCCTCCTCAATAAGAATATCTTAGCCTCCACTGTAGGACACAGTCAAGGTGAACAATAATAATAACAACAACAAAATTTGTAGAATGCCTTTCACATTGGGAGGATGTCCCAAGTACATCTGTAAATTCAGCTTCATTCAGGAGATAACATTTTGACATCATGCTTTACTTATCACATTGTCGAGAAACCTCACAGCACTTCCCAGGATATACTGTAAATAATAATAATCCTTGCATTTGACATCTCCTAGACGTCTCAGAGCGCTTCACAGAATATACCGTAAAGTGAATTGACTGTGAATTAATTTTTGCCCATAAATACAGTCAATTCACTTTACAGTATATTCTGTGAAGCGCTTTGAGACGTCGATAAGACGTGGAAAGCGCTACATCAAATGCAAGGATCATTGTTATTATTATATTTGTGGGCGAAACGCAGCAGCCAGTTGCACAAAACAGCGTCCCCACAAACAGTCGTGGATTGAAATGACCAATTTTAGTATTGTGTGTTGTGTATAGTGAGTGACTGTGTGTGTGTGTGTGTGTGTGTGGTTTCTTTTTAGATGAGCGCGGAAGCCAATTGGCGCACAGCCACGTCCTACAAACAGCCGTGGAGTGAGTGACCTACACTATTTGGAGGATCGTTGTCTGGGACATTGAGGTTTAAGGCTCCAGGTTACACGAAGAACTAACATGCCCAGTTTGGGAATACAGTACGATTAAAATAAAGGTGTTTCAGATGCTTTCTCCCAAAAAAGACTTTCACAGCAAGAAACTGCCAGCACTCAGCTAAACAGAAGGCATAGAACAACACTGCTTATAACTACCTTAATAATAATAATCCTCGCATTTGATACAGCACGTTTCACATCTTATCGACTGTATCAAAGCGCTTCACAGAATACACTGTAAAGTGAAGTGACTGTATATTTGTGGGCGAAACGCGGCAGCCAATTGCGCACAGCAGCGTCCCCACAAACAGCCGTGGGTTGAAACAACCAATTTTATTATTGTGTCTTTTTGAGGGATTATTATCAGGTGTGTGTGTGCCTGTGTGTGTGGGGGTATATGTGCGTGGGGGTATATGTGCGTGGGGGTATATGTGCGTGGGGGTATATGTGCGTGGGGGTATATGTGCGTGGGGGTATATGTGCGTGGGGGTATATGTGCGTGGGGGTATATGTGCGTGGGGGTATATGTGCGTGGGGGTATATGTGCGTGGGGGTATATGTGCGTGGGGGTATATGTGCGTGGGTGGGGGGGGAGTGTGTGCGTCGGCGGGGACGCGTGCGCGGGGGCGCATATGTGTGGATGTGTGTATGTGTGGGTGTGTGTATGTGTGGGTGTGTGTATGTGTGGGTGTGTGTATGTGTGGGTGTGTGTATGTGTGGGTGTGTGTATGTGTGGGTGTGTGTATGTGTGGGTATGTGTGGGTGTGGGTATGTGTGGGTGTGTGTATGTGTGGGTGTGTGTATGTGTGGGTGTGTGTATGTGTGGGTGTGTGTATGTGTGGGTGTGTGTATGTGTGGGTGTGTGTATGTGTGGGTGTGTGGGTGTGTGGGTGTGTGGGTGTGTGTATGTGTGTATGTGTGGGTGTGTGTATGTGTGGGTGTGTGTATGTGTGTATGTGTGGGTGTGTGTATGTGTGGGTGTGTGTATGTGTGGGTGTGTGTATGTGTGCGCGCATGTGTGTGGTTGTATGTGGAGTAAGGAAACTTTCCCCACGTCTCCCCCTGCCCGGAGACCGAATTTACCTTCAAAACAAGCCACTACTATTAGTGGTTGAGGACGTACATTTTTCGCCCCACACTTCCTTCATTTTAAAGGGACCATTACCTCTGGAGAAGCTATCCTTCGGTCGGTAAACAGAGGCTTGCGGAGTAAGGAAACCTATCCAACGTCTCGCCCTGCCCGGAGATTCGAACCCAGGTCCTCTCGTTTGCGAGGCGAGCGCTCTAACCGCCGAGCTTCAGAGCTCCACCCCTAAGCCCGTGTCCTCTGGCAGAGCCTGAAGCAGAGATGTCAAGTTGAACTGGAGACGGGTTTCAGCTGAGCAGCAATTCATCTCAATCACATACGTCCTCACCCAGAGCGCGGGCAGCCGTGCGTGTCTGCCGGTGTGTGCGCGAGCAGTGGCGTAAACCAGCAAAGAAAAAAAACTGGGGAAGAAGTTTCTTAAGAACTCTTTAATAACCAAATCATGTTCCAATAATAATGATAATAATCCTTGCATTTGATATCGCGCGTTTCACGTCTTCTGGACGTCTCAAAGCGCTTCACAGAGTATACTGTAAAGTGAAGTATATTTTGTGGGAGAAACGCGGCAGCCAATTGCGGCACAGCAGCGTCCCCACAAACGGTCATGGATTAAAACGACCAATTTTTTTGGTGGGGGGGGAAGGATTATTATCATGCGTGTGCGCGTGTGTGTGCACGTGTGGGGTGGGGTGGGGGGGGCAAGGAAACTTGCCCAAAGTTTCACCCTATCTCCAATCAAACCCAGGTTCTCTCGCTTGCAAGGCTCAATGGAGGGGTGGGGGTGGTGGGGGGTAAAAGAGCGAGGAATTAAACTAACTAAACCTCACAGATCAGGGTGTCTATAGGGGCTGGAGACACTTCCCAGTTCCCACCGCGAGTGACTTGTGAGTGTAGTGACTGTCACCTTGGCAAGTGCGGTGACTGATCTGGCCCCCCCCTAAATGATTTCCCGCGATGGTGAACGAACTCCTTGTGGAGTGTCACGGCATGGTGGTTGGAGCACTCGCCTCGCAAGCGAGAGGACCCGGTTTTGATTCCCGGACAGGACGGGGCAAGACATTAGGCAGGTTCCCTCACGCCACCCCGCCTCTGTTTACCCAGCGGTAAATCGGAACCCGGCTGTTAGTCGATCGGAGGAGGACGTCAGGGCAGAGGTTTCACCTTAAACACATCGTGGATTGTAAAATTCAATTCACACTTACCACAAAATCAAACGTTACGAAAGCCACTTGAGTTCCCAAAAGCCGTGAGCTTTCCTTGTGGATCAGATGTGGAGTGTGTTGGTCCCAGCTGTGGCTTTATCCCCAAACACTGACTAGTCTGAATCCAGTGACGTGTATATACATATATATATATATATACACACACACATATACATGTGCGTGTCCGTCTGTGTGTGTGTGCGTCTGATGTAACTCCAAGATCACAGCTCCACTCTCGCCCCAGCAAGAATGTACGAGAGGCAAGTGATTTGTTCAAATGTTGATATTGCATAAATATTTAGCGAACTGAGTTGCATTCCACTGGCAGCTGAGTGAGTCCATCTCGTGGGCTCAGCCATCAGATAAAGGGAGTGGTAATGGACCGACTTGACATCAACCGAGCACACACTTTCGCGCTGCGCATATTTGTCCAAGGGGTTGACGAGGGGCGGACGCTCGGACTGTGGGCCAAATAAATGGGGTGACGCAGTTCATTGCTTTGCTTTGTAGCTCAGCGGTCTGTGTACCTAGCAGTAAGTAGGAACCCGGTTGTGAGTCGATTGGCGGTATCACTTTTCCGTGGGGGAATAATCCCGCAAATGATAATAATAATAATAAGTTTACGCCAACCCACGGCTGTTTGTGCAACACTGCTGTATGCAATTAGCTGCTGCGTTTCGCCCACAAGAGATAATAATAATCCTTGCATTTTGATAGAGCGCTTTTCACATCTTCTAGGCGTCTCAAAGCGCGTCACAGAACATCCTCTAAAGCGAATTGACTGTATATTTCGTGGGCGAAATGCAGCAGCCGATCATGCACAGCAGCGTTCCCCACAAACAGACATGGGTTGAGCGACTACGTTAGTCGTTCTTTTCAACTCGTTATTATTATTCCCGGAAAGTGATCTGTCGATCGATTAACAACTGAGTTCCTACTTACCGCAAGGTAAACAGAGGCGTGTGGGGTAAGGAGACTTACCCAAGGTTTGGCCCTGGCCTGCCTGGATTCGAACACAGGTCTCACGCTTGTAAGACGAGCGCTCTAACCACTGAGCTACAGGAGCCCAACCTTGCATCTACTTTCTCCCTCTCCACACCTAATTCCCACTCTCAGCCTAGCCATGCCGCACTCCAGAATTGGAATTGAGTAAGGCTATCCCAGTTCTCCCCTTTATATACCCCTCCGATGCAAACCCATTTCGGATTGGTCAGCAGAAATTTACACCCAATCAATCAGTGTACTGCAGATGGCCACTTGTTCTTGGTTAAGTTAGTTAGTTTGGTTTGTGGTTATTAAACTGGTGACAGCTGCTCCTTGTAAAATTTAGCCACAAGTCCAATATACCAATGGTATAAACAGTTTCAACACCTCAATGCTAAAACCAGTCGTTCCCCCCTTACCCTCCCTCTCCCCCCCCCTTACCCTCCCTCTCCCCCCCCCCTTACCCTCCCTCTCCCCCCCCCCTTACCCTCCCTCTCCCCCCCCCCCTTACCCTCCCTCTCCCCCCCCCCTTACCCTCCCTCTCCCCCCCCCCTTACCCTCCCTCTCCCCCCCCCCTTACCCTCCCTCTCCCCCCCCCCTTACCCTCCCTCTCCCCCCCCCCTTACCCTCCCTCTCCCCCCCCCCTTACCCTCCCTCTCCCCCCCCCCTTACCCTCCCTCTCCCCCCCCCTTACCCTCCCTCTCCCCCCCCCTTACCCTCCCTCTCCCCCCCCCCTTACCCTCCCTCTCCCCCCCCCCTTACCCTCCCTCTCCCCCCCCCTTACCCTCCCTCTCCCCCCCCCCTTACCCTCCCTCTCCCCCCCCCCTTACCCTCCCTCTCCCCCTTTCTCCCCTAACCCCATTTCCACGGCTATTGTGGTGGAACGCTGCTGTGCCCAATTTGGCAGCCGCGTTTCGCCCACAAATATATACAGTCAATTCTCCTACTCTCCTTCTCCCCCACCGCCCCTGCTCTGGTCCCTACCTGAGTGTTTCAGCGACTTGGGACGTCCTCCTGACGTGAAGGCCGCTGTGTGGGTGTGATGTTTTTGTTGCGTTCTGTGAAGCGCTTTGAGACGTCGATAAGATGAGGAAAGCGCTGTATCAAATGTAAGGATTATTATAATTCCTTCTCACTCTGGCCTACGTAACCCGTCATGGCCTCACCCCCAGCTGCCTTTATACCCTCCTGATCCCCTACCAACCCGCCCCCTCCCTCCGCTCAGCGGCTCCGGCCTGCTCCACATCCCCCCCGCCTCAGCCGCCCCACAATTGGGGTCGGGCTTTCAGCCGTTCTTCCCCCCCACCCTCTGGAACTCCGTCCCTCGGTCTTGCCCCCCCACCCTTGCCTCCTTCAAGTCCTGCCTCAAGACCCACCTCTTCGACCACGCTGTTCACCAGCCTCCTTCCCGCTCTCCGCCCTCCACCCTCTCCGATCCAGGGGTGTTGGGAGGCTCTGTGGGGAGAGGGGGTAGGGTGCTCTGCGACACCAATCTTGGGTTTGATGTTAATCTGGCAGCCGGTGTGAGAGAGAGAAACTGCGGAGAAGTCACTTTGGAACCTGCTCCTCATGTCAAAGACGCCGATTAAATGCACAATCCATTCACGTTCAGTCCGTCCAGACTGAGGTGGGTAGATGTTTGATCGATTTCAAGATCCTCACTCTTGTCTTCAAATCCCCCCACTCCTCTGCACCCCCCTCCCTCTCTGATCTCCTCTCTCCTCAAACCAGCTCCCGTTGCCTTCGCTCCACTGGGTCTGGCCTCCTCCATGTCCCCCCGAATCCTCAGCTCCACCCTCGGCAGCCGTGCCTTCAGCCACTGTGCTCCGAGGCTCTGGAATTCCCTCCTTCGCTCCCTTCACCTCGCCCCCTCTTTTCTCACCTTCAGGTCCCAGCTGAAGACCTTTCTCTTCGACCGCGCCTTTGGTCACCTTTCTACCCCTGCCCCTGGCTCGGTCCTGGGATCTGCTCTTGTGAAACGCTCTGAGACGTCACCCGGCGTGGAGGGCGCTGTATAAATTGAAGTTGTTGTTGTTGTTGTTAGGTCAGGGTATCAAGGGCTCCTGTAGCTCAGTGGTTAGAGCGTTCATCTTACAAGCGTGAGACCTGTGTTCGAATCCATGGCAGGTCAGGGCGAAACCTTGGGCAAGTTTCCTTACTCTTCACACACACACACACACACACACACACACACACACACACACACACACAATAATAAACCCTCCAAAAAAAACCCCACAATAATAAAAATTGGTCATTTCCAATCCATGACTGTTTGTGGGGACGCTGCTGTGCGCAATCGGCTGCCGCGTTTGGCCCACAAACATATACAGTCAGTTCATTTTGGGACATCGATAAGTTGTGAAAAGCGATATATCAAATGCAAGGATTATTATTAATAGTAGTACTTGTTATACGGGGCAAAGTGCGGGCAAATAGAGTCGAGAATGGACGGACTGGCTTGAGGGTCTGAACGATCTCCGCCTATTCCTGCTTTCCCAACCGATGGCCTTCCTCTCAACTCTGCAATAATAATCCTTGTGTTTTGATACCAGTGCCTTGTGAAGCATTCTCGACGCTTCACAGAATATACTGTGAAGTCAATCGACCGTACATTCGTGGGCGACAAATAACGGTCTGCGTTTTTGGATGAGACCAAGTTTCAACATTTAGACAGATTGTTGTGGAGGCCGCATTTGAAATTCTGCCCAAATCTGGAGTTTTAACAACAAGTTTCCTCACCGCACGCGCCTCTGTTTACTTGGAAGCCGTGTCAGTGGCCTCCTGTTATGTGGCTGCCACATTTCGCCCGTAAAATATACAGTCGATCCACCTTCCCCCGTGTGTCGCGCTGCAACACGAGGCACCGTGAAGACGTCGCAAAGCGCGATATCGACTGCAAGGATTACGATTGCTGTTGTTCGTGGCTACTTGCAGGACTATTTGCGCCTGCGCACAAAACGCACAGTCACTACGCTTCACGGCGAGTCCACTGCTCCACCCCAGCATTCTGTGAAGGCGCTTGGAGATGTCTCGACGACATGATAATAATAGTAATAATAATAATTCTTGCATGTGATACAGCGCCTTCTCGTGTCGTACAGATGACTCAAAGCGCTTCACAGAATATACTGTAAAGTGAAGTGACTGTGTATTTGTGGGCGAAACGCGGCAGCCAATTGCGCACAGCAGCGTCCCCACAAACAGTCGTGGGTTGAAATTACCAATTTTATTATTGGGGTTTTTTTTTGGACGGATCATTGTTAGGTGCGTGTGTGCGTGCGTGTGTTGCGCGTGGATTAAGGAAACTTGCCCAAGGTTTGGCCTGACCTGCTTGAATTCGAAACACGGGTCTCGCACTTGTAAGGCCGAGCGCTCCAACCCCTGAGCTACAGGATACTTGTTGTGTGAAATGCAAGGATTATTACTGTGAGATTATATTAGCTCAGCCCAGCTCCAGCCTGTGGAGGGGGAGGAGAGAGGATGGAGTGGGTGGCGAGGTGAACGCGCTGAACACATGAATCACAAGACACGTTGCTGGCTGTTTGTGAGAGGAGACGGCTGAGGCGTGGGAAGGAGTAAGTGAGCTGGTTTCACGGCAACAGTCAGACGAGTCTCCCACAAATTCATCCGGATAAATCCCGTGTTTCCATCCTACGCTTTCAGCCTCTCTCTCTGCCCCCACCCCCCCCCCCCATCCCAACACCCCCCACACTCTGGAACTCCATCCCAGCAGTCCCTGCGCCTCGCTCCCTCCCTCCCTCGCCTCCTTTAAGGCCGGTCTCAACACCCTCCTCTTCGACCCACGACTTCTGCCGCCCTCCCGACTCCCTTCTCTCCCCGAACCCCTCTGTAGCTTGATAAATCTTCACAGTGGTCAGAGCGCTCGCCTCGCCAAGCGAGAAGCCCTGTGTTCGATTCCCGTGCAGCCGCGTTGAAAGCTTACTCCGCGCGCCTCTGTTTGCACAGCGGTAAGTAGGAAGCCGGTTGCTAATGGATTTGCGGATCGCTTTTCTGGGGTCAGTGATCCCATCAAAATCAACGAATAAATAACAATTTGGTCACTCAGCCCACGGCTGTTTGTGGGGGACTCTGCTGTGCGCAATTGACAGCTGCGTTTCGTCCACAAAATATACAGTCAACTCACTTTGCAGTATATTCTGTGAAGCGCTTTGAGACACCTAGAAGACGTGAAAGCGTTATATCAAATGTAAGGATTATTATTATGACCCTATGTCCTATGGCCCTTTTCCAGGCAGGTCAGGGCAAACGTTGGGCAAGTTTCCTTAACTCCACACACACACGCACACGCCTTATAATAATCCCTCTGAAAAAACCCACAATAAAATTGGTCATTTCACCCACAGCTGTTTGTGGGGACGCTGCTGTGCGCCATTGGCTGCCGCGTTTCACCCACAAATATACAGTCACTTCACTTTACAGTATATTCTGTGAAGCGCTTTGGGACGTCGATGTGAAAAGTGTTAGATCATTATTATTGACCCTATGTGACTATGACCCTATGTGAATATGGACCCTTTGACCCTATGAGGCTATGATAGTTTGCTCCGAGCCGCTCAGAGATAACTTGTTGTCTCTCCAGCTGAGAGCAGCAGCCAAGCGATCTGGGTAACATCAAACCCTTTCTCTGTGTTCAAAGCCTTCACACATTCCAACCCTCAGCTCCAGCCATCCACCCAACACCACATTAGACGATCACTGAATGGGAGAGACAGAGAGAGTCCCCAAGTCAGTCTCCAGTTTAGCCAGACCATCTCGCCGGTCTGGGTTGACACCCACACCCAGTGAGCAGACTGTGGGAGCAGAAGAGAGCGAGAGAGAAGATAACACATTACATCAGCATTTCCACTGTGGAGCAATGCTACCACACATCCAAGTGTGGACTGGAATCTCGCCAGCAGCTCTCTCTCTCGCCAAACCTCACTCGCTCCTTGTTATCTATTTATTAGCACCTTGAACTCTCCAAAGCCCAGTCGCGAACACAAGTCCAAACCCAAACAACCCTAACCCAACCCTAACCCAACCCTAGCCCTAACCAAGCCAGCGGGAATGTAAACAAAACACACAATGCTACAGATGCTGGAAATCTGAAACAAAAACAGAGAGAGTTGGGAAAACTCAGCAGGTTTAAAGCAGCTTAATGCAGGTTTAATGAAGTTTAATGCAGAGAAGTGTGAGGTGAAACATTCTGGGAGAAGAAGTGAGGGGAGACAATATAGGCTAGTTAGTACAATTTTAAGGGGTGTGAGGGAACAGAGAGACCTGGGGATTTGTGTTAGTGGCTCTTTGAAGGTGGCAGGACAGGTAGACAAGGCCGTTAAGAAGGTATATGGGATAGAAGGCTTTATAAATAGGGGTATAGAGTACAAAAGTCAGGAAGTGCTGACTAACCTCTATAAAACTTTGGTTAGGCCTCAGCTGCAGTACTGTGTCCAATTCTGGTCACCACACTACAGAAAGGATGTTAAGGCATTGGAAAGTGTACAAAGAAGGTTTACTAGAATGTTACCAGGATTGAGGGACTTCAGTTATGGGGAAAGGCTAGATAGGCCAGGTTTGTTCTCTTTGGAACAGAGAAGGTTGAGAGGAGACCTGATAGAGGTTTATAAAATCATGAGGGGATTTGACAGAGTGAATAAGGAAAGACTGTTTCCACTGGTGGGCTATTTAAAATAGTTTCAAAACGAAGCAGAGGGGAGCTGAGGAGAAATGTTTTCACTCAGTGGGTTGTTCGAATCCGGAATGCATTGCCTGAAAAGGTGGTGGAGGCCGATTCCATAACAGCTTTTAAAAGAGAATGAGATCTTTATTTAGAGAGAACAGGTCTGTTAGGTTATGGGGAGAGAGCGGGGCAGTGGGATTGAGTTGCTCTTTTCAAAGAGCCGGCACAGACTAGATGGGCCGAATGGCCTCCTTCTGTGCCGTAAAATGTTATGATTCTACCCTGTGAGGGTGGTAGGGGGTTTGGGGAGGGGTGGGATGACGGAGAGGTTGAAGGTGGGCGGATGAGGTGAGGGGGTGGAGGGGCCTGTTTGACATTACACCCAGATCGATACAGAAATAAATATTAAAAATCTAAGCACCCAACCGAACACATATCCAAAATGAGATGTTTTATTCTGTTAAATCCTTCTCCCTCTCGGTTTGCCGTGGGTTCCTGTGGTGAGACTATTTTATTTTTTGGGGGAAAGGAAACCTTTTACAGACAGACGCGGAAACCAGAGCGAAGGCTGTCTAACAAACACCAAATACAAAATGACATTTACACAATAACTGTCACATCGGGAGGACGTCCCAAGGCGCTGGGCAGGACAGTCAGAGATTGGGATCTGAGCTGGGGGGGTTGGGATCAGGAGGGAGTGGAGGGCAGGGAGTGTAGGGGGGAGTGGGGTGAGGGGGGGTACGGGGGTAGGTGACCGAAGGCGCGGACAAAGAGGAAGGCCTTGAGACGGGTTTCGAAGGAGGAAAGGGAGGGGGGGGTGAGGTGAAGTGACTGCGGGATAGAGTTGCAGAGGGGTGGGGTGGGGGGGGGGGGGGGCGGGGGACATGGAGCAGACAGGAGTCCGCTGAGCAGAGGGAGCCGACAGAACGATTATGGGATCAGCAAGTCACAGCTAACATACATATATGCCCATACGTAAATTATATATATATATATTATATACATACACACACAAAAAAGCCGACAGCTATCGCTACAGTACAGACATCAGGAGTAACACAACATCGGAATTACAAGGGGCCAAATAAGACCCGAGTTCCGTCCGACTCCCCTTCCACCGTCCTGGCCATCGCTCGCTCGGCGCGTCGCCAAACTACACGCCGACTCTGGCTCGGGGTGCGTGGTTCACGAAAGCCATCGGCAACGTCTTTAGGGGAGGTGTCATTTTTCGGGTGTAGTGACCGTGTGTCTCGCAGGAGGATGCGGCAGTTAATTTGATCGTACGCAGTGGATTCATCCCGCCGGCAGGTTTCGGGGGTGGGTGGGTGGGGGTGGGTGGGAGGGAGGGATCGATTACTTCTCTCCTTTCACCGCTCGACACACAGCCTCCGGTTACTGACTGATCCGAAGGACAGCGTCTCTGTGTCTCTCTCTCTACCCCCTTGCCCTCCCCCCCCCCCCCCCCCCCCACCACCATCACACCCCCAGTGCTGCGCTGGAGTGTCAGGCTGGACTGAAGGTCACCAGATGGGAGACAGGCAGATCAGTTTGGGAGTTTTGTGGTTAAACAGGAGTCATTGTGAGTGTTGTGTTATTGTGTGTGTGGCGAGGCGGGTCTCTGTACAGCAGTAATTCCTGGCAAGGGAATATAAAGTCTGTCTGTGTGTATATACACACACACATCTGTGTATGTATATATATATGTTACTCCATCGAGGCAGTGCATATTAAAAGCTCCGTAACTCCCCCTGAGACCCTCCTGTCTGGAGATGGGGAGTGTTTTGTTTGTCGCCATTGTTGGGGGGGAGAGGGGGTGGGGGGGATGGGGCTGGACCGTTGCCTCCCCTACTTTGCCGGAGGGAGGGCATTGACCTTTGCCGGGGATGTGACCTTTGCCAATGAGTGTGACCTTTGCCGGGGGAGTGACCTTGGCCGGAGGAGGTGTGACTTTTGCCGGAGGGGGTGCGGCCTTTGCTGATGGGGGGGTGGGGGGGGGGGGGGGAGGGGAGTGGGTGACCTTTGCCGGGGTTGTGGCTGCTGCCGAGGCCCGTCCCACCTGCTAGAAGGTGAAGGCGTAGACCACTCCCACCACCACGATGTTGCCGATGGTGGCGATGATCCCGATCCACAGCCACACGGCGTCACTGGAGGCGCTGTTCGACTCCTCGTCCCCTTCCTCCCCGGCCTCTCCCAGCACAGCACCCGAGGAGTTAAACGTGGAGAAGTCGGGGTTACAGTCCTCGTTCGGGGAGTCCAGGAACGCTCCGGTAATCACCGGGATCTGCCAACACACACACACACACACACAGAGAGTTACTCGTGGAGGCCTGTAGCTCAGTGGTTAGAGCACTTGCCTCGCAAGCGAGAGACCTGGGTTCGAGTCCGGGCAGGTCGGGTCAGGGCGAAACCTTGGGCAAGTTTTGCTTACTGCGCACTGCGCACACATGTGCACACACACACACACACACACACACACGCACACACGCGCACACGCGCACACGCGCACACGCGCACACACGCCTGATAATAACCCCTTGAGAAAAGCTATAATAAAATTGGCCATTTCAATCCATGGCTGTTTGTTTGTGGGGGGGGAACGGGGGGGGACACGCTGCTGTGCACATTTGGCTGCCGCGTTTCGCCCCCAAACACACAGTCACTTCACTTTACAGTCTATTCTGTGAAGCGTTTTGAGACGTCTAGAGGACGTGAGAAGCGCTACGTCAAATGCAAGGATTATTATTATTATTCAGGTTAAATCCGCCGTGTGTTGAGGCAGGATTATTTGGGTGCGTTGCTAGGAGATGGCTGTGTGTGGAGCCTGGCTGATGGCGGCTGGCTCCATCACCATCATTCACTGACACTCACAGTTCCCGGGGAGACCCCAACATTGGTAAACACAGTGCGAGGTACGTCAGCCTCGTTAAACTCACCCTGGACTCAGGCTGCCAGAGAAAACATCCCCCCACCCCACCCCCCTGCCAACGAGGAGAGGAGGGGGGGGGGGGGGGAGGGGGGAGCAGGAGCCTCAGGGGGGAGCAAAGGAGAGAGGGGAAGGGATGGAGGGAGAGCGAGAGAGAGAGAGAAACTCACGCGTGAAACGTGAAGAGGAGATTGAGAAAGAGAAGGGGATAAAGAGAGAGAGATGGAGAGAGAGAGAGATGAGAGAGCGAGTGCGAGAGAGAAAGGTGGGGGGGGAGGAGGGGGGGTGGCAAAAGAGACAGAGAGAAAGATGAGGGGAGCGAAAGAGATACAGAAGAAGCAAAGGAGGGGAGAGAGGCAGGAAGAAAGAGGAAAAGAAGAAGAGAGGTAAGGAGAAAGAGAGGGAGCAAAAGGGAGTGAGTGGAAGGGAAGGAGGGAGAGAGTGCGTGAGGGAGAGAGAGAGAGAGAGAGAGAGAGAGGCGCACGGGAAGAATATATTGGTCATTTCAACGCACGGCTGTTTCGTGGGGGACGCCGCTGTGCGCAATCGGCTGCCGCGTTTCGCCCATGAACACGCGGTCAGTTGACTTCACGGTAAATCCCGTGAAGCGCTTTGAGACGCCCAGACGACGTGAAAAGGCGCTGGCTGAGTCAAATGCCAGGATTATTATTTTCAAACCGTCGAAAATACTTCAACCTCGAGACACAACGAGAGAGTCCGGCCGCCTCAATGAAGTCCTCGCGGGATTAAAATAATATATAAAGTGCAGATGTAATCTGTGCTCTCGACACAGCGCCTCAGAACCCCCATCAAACCCTCTCATCGCGTTTCACGGGGCTCAATGAAACGCGCCCTCTGTGGTAGAACAACACCACCAACTTGGGGGAAGCGAGTGAAGGAGGGAGTTCCAGAGCCTCGGGGCGCAGGGTCTGAGGGCACGGCCGCCGAGGGTGGAGCGGAGGGTTCGGGGGAGACCCGGAGGAGGCCAGACCCGGTAGAGCCGGGACCCTTGACCATGTCCGTCCTATTTCCCGCACCTCTTTGGTGCGGGAAATATCATCCACAGGATCCAATTAAAGATCCTGGTCCTCACATTCAAAGCCCTCCATGGCCTCGCCCCCTACACCCGTGACCTCCTATCCCCTTACCAACCTGCCCGCCCCCTCCCTCCGCTCAGCAGGCTCTGGCCTGCTCCACGTCCCCCGACTCACCCTCACCACCATTGGCGGGCGAGCCTTCAGCCACTCTTCCCTCAACCTCTGGAACTCCATCCCGCAGTCCCTCCATCCAGCTTCGCCCCCCTCCCTGGCCTCCTTCAAGTCTTACCTCAAGACTCGCCTCTTCGATGGTCCCATTGGCAAATCCTAATCCCCCCCATCCCTCCCCTCCCTCCCTCCCTCCCTCCCTCCCTCCACCCCCCCCCAACCCTCTGTCCCCAGCGCCTTGGGACGTCCTCCTGACTCTATACAAGTGTAATTTTGTTGTTGTTGTTGTTGCGTCCGCTGCTCATGATCTGCTCTCTACATTGGGGAAACCAAACACTGATTGGGTGACTGATTTGCTGAGCACCTGTATTCTGTCTTGTTCTACCAGTTTCCTGCCATTTCCACTCTCTGTCCCTCTCGCAGTTCTGACCTCTCCAGCCATGGTTTCCTACACTGTTCCAGCGCAAGCTCGAGGAACAGCCTCACATCCATCTGCTAGATAGGGACCTTACAGCCCTCTGGCCTTAATATTGATTTCGATCATTTCGAGGCCATAACAGCTCAACATTCCCCTCCCCCTCTCCCCACACTCTCCTCTCCCCTCTCTCCCTCCCCCCTCTCTCCCTCCCCATCTAACACTCTCTCCCTCCCCCTCTCGCCTACTCTCTCTCTCTCTCCTCCCTCTCCCACTTTCTCCTCCCCCTCTCTCCAACTCCCTCTCCTCTTCCACTCTTTCCCTCCTCCTCTCCCACTCGCTCCTTCCCTATATCCCACTGTCTCCCTCCCTCTCTCTCCCACTCCCTCCCCCTCTCTCCCTCCCCCTCTTCTGTGATCATCTGGTCTGCCTGTTCTTTTGCATCCCTCCCTCCTCCTCCCCCCGCTCCCCCTCCCTCCTCTCCCCCGCGTCCCCTCCTCCCTCCTCCCCCCGCTCCCCCTCCCTCCCTCCTCCCCCCCGCTCCCCTCCCTCCTCTCCCCCCGCTCCCCCGCTCCCCTCCTCCTCCCCCCGCTCCCCCTCCCTCCTCTCCCCCGCTCCCCCTCCCTCCTCTCCCCCCGCTCCCCCTCCCTCCTCTCCCACCGCTCCCCCCCGCTCCCCTCCTCCTCTCCCCCCGCTCCCCCTCCCCCCCCGCTCCCCCTCCCCCCTGCTCCCCCTCCCTCCTCCCCCCGCTCCCCCTCCCTCCTCTCCCCCGCTCCCCCTCCCTCCTCTCCCCCGCTCCCCCTCCCTCCTCTCCCCCCGCTCCCCCCGCTCCCCTCCCTCCTCTCCCACCGCTCCCCCCCGCTCCCCCTCCCTCCTCTCCA
>CM068750.1:21696570-21798981 GCA_035084275.1 Hydrolagus colliei | reverse complement strand
TTGTGTGGTGTGTGTGTGTGTGGTGTGGGTGTGTGTGTGTGGTGTGTGTGTGTGTGTGGAGTAAGGAAACTTGCCCGAGGTTTCACCCTGACCTGCCCTGGATGGAACACAGGTCTCACACTTGAAAGGCGAGCGCTCTAACCACTGAGCTACAGGAGCTTTAATGGCGGGTAGGAGGGAGCTTGGTGTTGGAGGAATGGATTAACCAGAGTTTGTGGATAGGGTGGCGTGGTTGACCTGGTGAGAGATCAGCAGACTGGAGGCTGGGGAGAGCGTGAGGCTGGAGGGGAGAGAGGCCGGGGGAGAGAGGTTATTGCTGCCGGGTGACCGGCCAGGTGTGTGGTTTTTCCCGGCTGCAGGTATGGAGTGGCCGTGCAGGACTTCGGGAGGAGCTGGCGCAGTGGCCTGGCCTTCCTGGCCCTCATCAAGACCATCGAGCCGGGCCTGGTGGACATGAGGAGAGCCATGGGGAGGTCCAGCCGCGAAAACATCCAGGAGGCTTTCAGGGTAGCTCACTTGAGCCTCGGCATCCGCCCCCTGCTGGAGCCAGAAGGGTATTATCTCATCAGATCAGCACTCCCTCTACACTGTGCGTCTGTCCGTCCACACTCCCAGGTCAGGGTTAGAGACACAGTAAAGCTCCCTCTACACTGTGCGTCTGTCCGTCCACACTCCAGGTCAGGGTTAGAGACACAGTAAAGCTCCCTCTACACTGTGCGTCTGTCCGTCCACACTCCCAGGTCAGGGTTAGAGACACAGTAAAGCTCCCTCTACACTGTGTGTCCACACTCCCAGGTCAGGGGTGAGAGACACAGTAAAGCTCCCTCTACACTGTGCGTCCACACTCCCAGGTCAGGGTTAGAGACACAGTAAAGCTCCCTCTACACTGTGCGTCCACACTCCCAGGTCAAGGGTACCCTCCAGTGTGAATCATAGAATTATACAGCACAGAGGGAGGCCATTCAGCCCATTGTGTCTGTGCTGGCAATTTGAAAAGAGCTGTTCAATGTCAATCCCACTCCCCGCTCTCTTCCCATAGCCCTGCAAACCTGTCCTCCCCAAATAACTCTCCTCTCTTACAACCTGTCATCGAATTGGCCTCCACTGCCTTTCACGCATGCATTCCAGATCCCAACAATTTTGCGTCAAAAAAAGGTCTCCTCATCTCCCCCCTGTCTCTTTATAACAGCTATTTTAAACCGCTGTCCTCGGGTTAACGACCCACTCGCCAGGGGAAATAGCTTCTCCCTGTTCACCCCTTTCGAATCCCCTGATAGTTTAAAAAACTTCTATTAAGTCTCTTGTTAACCTTCTCTGCTCCCAGGAGAATAATCCTAGCTTCTCTCTAGCCTCTCCTGATAACTGAAGTCCCTCATTCCTGCCACCATCCTAGCAAATCTCCTTTGCTCCTTCTCCAATACCTTGACATCCTTCATAAAGTGTGGTGCGTAGGAACTGAACACAGTCTCCAGCTGAGGCCTAATCAGTGTTTTATACCAAGTCCATCACAACTTCCTGACTGTTGTACTCTATGCCCCTATGCGTAAAGCCTAGTATCTCGTACGCTTTACTACCTTTAGCATTATCTACCTTTCCTGCCATCTTCAGAGATTTATTTGTAAGAACCCCCCAGGTCTCTCTGTTCCTTCACCCCCTTTAAGATTCTACCATCAGCTTACACTGCCTCTCATTCCCAGCGGGTGTGGTAGACTGCAGGACACTAGGACTGATGGTCAAAGCAGCTTGATAGAGGGTTGGGGGTGTGACGGGATGGATGTATTGGAAGGTGGAGAGAGCCACGTGGACCTTGTGATAGGACTCTCTGTGTTTCCTCTGCAGATGTGACTGTGGACTCCCCTGAAGAGCAGTCCATCATGACCTACGTCTCACAGTTTCTCGAGCATTTCCCTGAAGTGGATGAGGTACGTTAGTGGATAAAATACCTATCACGTATTCACTCCATCCACGACTGTTTTGTGGGGACGCTGCTGTGCGCAATCGGCAGCCACGTTTCGCCCCCCGATATACCCAGCCAATCTACTTTACAGTATAAATCATACTACTAATAATAATCCTTGCATTTGATGTAGCGCTTTTCACGTCTTCTAGACGTCTCAAAGCGCTTCACAGAATACGCTGTAAAGCGAAGTGACTGTATATTTGCGGGCGAAACGCGGCAGCCAATTGCGCACAGCAGCGTCCCCCCACAAACAGCCGAGGATTGAAATGATCAATTTTATTATTGTGTATTTTTTTGGAGAGATTATTATCAGGTGTATGTGTGTGTGTGTGTGGAGTAAGGAAATTTGTGCAACGTTTCACCCTGACCTGCCTGGATTCGAACACAGGTCTCATGCTTGCAAGGCGAGCACTCTAACCACTGAGCTACAGGAGCTCCATAAAGTAATGTAAAGTCCCCATGAATGTAATTTTGTTGTCGTCGTTGTTTCTCATTGGGTGGACATCCCAAAGCGCTGGACAGTCAGTGTTTTGAACCTGTCAATTGATTGTTAAAACTCCAGACCTTTAAACTGTTATTGCAGTTTGTTCAAAACGAGTGAGTATGAAATCACTCCAGTTACACTCAAGTTAACTCCACTGTACTGTATCTTACTCTGACTTGCTGAACATCAGACAGACCGACAGGCAGAGAGGGCGTTTGACAAATGCTGTTTCATCTAACTACTAATAACCACTGAAACACAATAATAAATTGGTAATTTCAACCCACGGCTGTTTGTGGGGGACGCTGCTGTGCGCAATTGGCTGCCGCGTTTTGCCCACAGATGTACAGTCACTTCACTTGACAGTCTATTCCATAAAGCGCTTTGAGACGTCGATAAGATGTGAAAAGCGCTCTATCAAATGCAGGGATTATTATTGTTCTGTGAAGCGCTTTGAGACGTCCTGAAGACGTGATAAGGCGCTGTATCAAATGCAAGGACTGTTATTGTAATAATCATTATATAATGCTTTCTCCAGCCACAGGAAGATGATCTGGAAGATTCCAATGCAGCCCGGTTACAATCTCCTCAAATGTTTGTGGCAGATCTATCGTCACCATTCCTCCCTCCGGCTACCCTCCCTCAGTCTCCGCTCCCTCAGTCTCCCCTTGGGCAGGGAGATGCTGAAACCAACAGCTCCACTCGTCCAAACCAACCCCTGAGGTCCAGGCTCGCCATGTGCTGGAGGTCAAAGAACTTCCTTCGCAACCTAGGCTTGGATTCTCCTCTGACCTTATAAATCTCCCAATGGGACAGGGAGAGGTCCAACCTGCTGTGGCCCAAGATTGCTGTCCGCTCCGAGCAGGGGTTAGTGACTTACTTTGACAGTAACGGAGCCGAGATCAGTCCGAGGTCCTCCTCTCAGTCTGAACCATGGGTTGAAGAAGGTGACTCATCACTGGAAGATCTCTTTGAGCCAAGCGACGACCCGATGGAGACCGTGGAGGAGATCTACGTGGTGCTCCGTCCAAAAAGGTCGGAGGCTGCAGAGTTGGAGTTGGGGACCTCATCTTCTTCTGAAGATCTCAAAGGCCCACCATCGCCCCGGCCCACCCAGCACTCAAACGGGCAAAGCCTGCCGAGCTCTCCGCCCATCTCTCCCCGAACATCAGCCTGACTCCTGCTTGGACAACGAGATCTTGGAGGGACCTTGCTCCCAGCCTCAAAACATGTCCCTTCGCCGGGTGGGGACCCTATCGACGGCCAGACCATCGGCAATTCCGGCACAATGCTCTCCGAGGAGAGATGGGAGGCAGGGAAGGGATCTGGTTCATCACACCCAGGGAGGCGTCTCACACGCCATCATTATAAAGCGCTCTTATGTGCTCTCCAACGAGCCCTCTAACAAGCCCTCCAACAAGCCCTCCAACAAGCCCTCCAACAAGCCCTCCAATGAGACCTCCAACGAGCCCTTGGTGATGAGGGGCCAAGAGGCACCTCCTTTGAACGATGAACTGTTGGACAATGAGACCCAGATGGATGATGAAGATGTGTCCTCCAAGAGGCCTGACCTATACTACCCTCACTACCAAGTCTCCGAGCGGCTGGTGGCTTCGTCGGAGGAGGGGGAAAAGGAGGAGGAGGAGGAGGAGGGTGTTGAGGAAGACAATGTGAAGCTGTACTACTTGCACGAGGACATGAACTCGTCGCCGCTGCTGGACGAAGCCTATCAGTCGTGCTCGGAGTTGAGCGGCCCCACCCTCAGCCCCGGAGCTCAGCCCGACTTGCACCCGACCACCCCCCTGGGCTTCCCCGACACTGAACAGCGGTTCACACTGGGCAACACAGAGCAACACCTCGCTCACCGTGAGCCACGGGACTCCCCTTCCCCACCCACAGGGGGGCGCCACTCCCCCACCCTTACCCTCAACCACCTGGGCCTCCTCTGCCCCACCCGCATGGACCTCTTCCACACCCTCTCCCCCACCCTCTCCCCCACCCTCACCCACATCCTCTCCCACACTCTCTCCCCCCATCCTCTCCGCCTACAGCAAGGGCCTCCACTCCCCCACCCTCTTTCAGACCCCCTCCCCCCCACCCTCTTCCACACCATCTGCATCTCGCATAAAGTTCTCCTCCCCCCCCACCCTCTCCCCCAACCATGAGGACCTCCTCTCCCCCACTCATGGGGGGATTTTTTTCCCTCAAAACTGGAAATCCCTGGAGTTCTCCCTGCCCCAGCAGCCAGTGGACAGAGGATTGAGTTGGGATTAGAAACTGGGACATCAAGTCTGATGTACGAAGATCTTCAGATACTGGAGAAGGAGAAGGAGGCAGGAACCAGCGACTATTCAGAGGTAACAATATGTGTGATGTTTCAATAGCTTCAATATGTGTGATGTTCTGTTATACAGCACGGTCCAGGATCTGAAAGCAGGGATTGAGGTTAGAGTAGAGAGCTCCAGTGGGAGGAGCAAGCACCAACACAGACACGATGGGATGAGAGAGAGAGAGAGAGCAAGGAATGGGGTTAGAGTAGAGAGATCTAGTGGGGGAACGAGAGAGCGAGCGGGGAATGGGGTTAGAGTAGAGAGATCTAGTGGGGGAACGAGAGAGCGAGCAGGGAATGGGGTTAGAGTAGAGAGCTCCAGTGTGCGGGGGGTGCGAGCAGCAGTACAGACACCATGGGGAGAGAGAGATGGGTGATGGATGTTTGACTTTCTCGTTGCTGTAGGCGGTGGAGGACGAGTTCTGTGACGCGCTGAACCGGGGGGCCTGGGAGACGTGGGACGAAGAGGGTGGAGGGCGCGTCCGCCAACTGGGCAACACCAATGACCTGGGTGACAGGGGCACACACACAGTGCCTGGCATCCAGCACTCAGCCACAGAGAGGTGAGAACCACAGTAGCTGTTCTTACCTCCCGTCATTGTTGACCTCCTCCTCACTCTCTCTCCCTATCCCTGGTGACCAGAGGTCTGTCAAAGACCACTAGGAGCCCCATAGTTGTAGTGGTTAGAGCTCTCGCCTCATAAACGAGAGGACCTGGGTTCAATTCCCAGGCAGGAATACTCTAACCACTGAGCTACAGGAGCTCCATCCAGTCAATTCACTTTATAGTATATCTTGTGAAGGACTTTTGAGACGTTTCGATGACGTGGATAAGGCGTGACATCAACTGCAAGGGTTATTATGACTTACAGCAAACAGTCACTACAGTTGACTGAGCACCAGCGCGATGTGAGGCTCTTTTGAGACATTGTGTTGTTGACACGCTCTCAAATGCAAGGATCAGCTCCTGTAGCTCGGTAGTTAGAGCGCTCGCCTTACAAGCGTGAGACCTGTGTTCGAATCCAGGCAGGTCAGGGCCAAACCTTGGGCAAGTTTTCTTACTCCACACACACGCACACGCACACGCACACGCCTGATAATAATCCCTCCAAAAAAAAACACAATAATAAAAATCGGTCATTTCAACCCACGGCTGTTTGTGGGGACGCTGCTGCCGCGTTTCGCCCACAAATATACAGTCACTTCACTTTACAGTCTATTCTGTGAAGCGCTTTGAGACGTCAGTAAGATGTGAAAAAAGCTGTATCAAAATGCAAGGATTATTATATTATCATAAACCTTGAATGCTGTGAGTTGCGAGGTGAGACTTTTCGGGAAACTTTGCCACAAGATTGGAATGATGTCTCTCTCTCTCACTCTCTCTCCAGCTCCTCCGGTTTCACTAGGACAGTGATCACCGGGGAGGGAGAGCTCAGCACCCCTCGGGCTCTCCCCTGCCCCGAGCTCACTGCGGTTACAAAACCCATTCACAGAGCCGTGTGGCTGGAGACATCAACAACTACTGAGGAACTGCGCAAACGTACCAGGTAGCAATGTCCTGCTCTACACCTCTCTGTGTGTCAGTGTGTGTGTATGAGTGTGAGTATGTGAGTGTGTACGGCTATGTGAATGTGCGTCTTTGAGTGTATCAGCCTGAGAATGTGTGCATTGTGTGTGTGTAAGTGCATGTGTGTGTGTGTGTGTGTGATCTCCCCATCCTCGCACAAGCTCCCCATCACCCAGAGGATCCAATTCAAGATCCTGGTCCTCACATTTAAAGCCCTCCACAACCTCGCCCCCCCCCGCACCCTACATCCGTGACCTCCCTATCCCATTACCAACCTGCTCCCGCCCCCCCTCCCCACTCTGCTCAGCAGGCTCTGGCCTGCTCCACCTCCCCCGATCCACCCTCCCCCACCATTGGCGGGCCAGCCTTCAGCCCCTCTGCCCCCAACCTCCGGAACTCCATCCCACAGTCCCTGGCCTCCCTCTCCCCCTCCGCTCCCTTCAAGTCTCACCTCAAGCCTCTCCTCTTTGATGGACCCATCGGTCACTCCAAATGCCCCCCCCCCTCCCCCCCCCTCCCTCCCCCCCCCCCCCCCCCCCCTCGGCTCGGGTCTGAAACAGTGACTGTCCAGCGCCCTGTGACGTCCTCCTGACATGAGAGCTCTGTACACCTGTCTTGTTGTTGTTGTTGTTGTTGTTGTTGTTGTTGTTGTGGTGGTGGTGGTGGTGGTGGTGGTGGTGGTGGTGGTGTGTCTGGGGTTGGAGATTGCTGGACTGACTGATGTCTGTTGTTGTTTCCCATCAGTGATGTATCTGGGAACATGTTGGAAGACGGGAGTCTCCGGGAAGCTGTGCCGCTCTCGTCACCCGGCCCAGAGGTTTGAGGTCCCGGCGTCGGGCCCCCCGCGGCCCCAGGGGCCTCCGTACCTCTTTATCCTGATCTGGTTGGCTGTCTACTGCCTGTTTGTCCTGCCTCCACCTGGACATGGACTCACTGATGGAGTCAGTGTGGAGCTGACGGTATCAGTGTGCTCTGTGACCGGGCTTCAAACCTCCAGCTCTCCGCCATTTGCTCCCTGTCTTTCCTTCCCTGCTTCTGTTTTGACTTTCTTTTACCAAAGGTATCTGTGTGTCTGAGTGTGTGTCTCACCCACTCCCCCCTCCCTGTCTCCCTCCGCTCCTTCTCCCCCCTCCCCTACCTTCCCCCTCTCCATCCTTCTCCCCTCCCTGTCCCCCTCCGTTCCCCCTCCCCTCCCCCTCCACTTCCTCTCACCTCCCTCTCCTCTCCCCTCCTATCCCTCTCACCTACCCCTGCCTCTGCCCTCCCCTCCCTCTCACCTACACCTGCCTCTCCCTGCCCCCTCCTCTCCCTCCTCCTCCCTCCCTCCCTCCCTCCCTCTCCCCCACGTTATGTCAGTTGGGAAATGCCCAACTTTGAGATGGAGAAACAGGATCCTGAGATCTTGTTGTAGATTTGGCTGCAGGCAGTGCCTGGCTCAATGCTCTATGTCCTATATCCCTGTGAGTGTGTGATGCGTGGATGTGTGTTTGTCAAACGGATGGGAAATGGAGATAGGGGTGAGGAGGAGGAGGAGAGTACTTTACACTGAAACCAGCCATGTTGTTTCTGCTTGGGACCATCAATGGTCCTTTTTTCTTATCTGCTTGCAAATGCTGGACGGATTTCTCTCTCAAACCGAGAAAGAACGGTTTGCTTTGACCCGGCTCGGGATGAAATGAAACGATCCCTTTTTCACTGGGGCGCCCGGCAGGTCTTAATCAACCGACCAAACTCTCTGAGACTCTACCCTGCATAAGAGGCATAATTTTAATCCACTATATGTGGAGTCCTGTAGCTTGGTAGTTAGAGCACTTGTCTCGCAAGCGAGAGATCCTAGGGTGAAATGTTGGGCAAAATTCCTTACTCCACACGCCTCTGGAGGTAGGAACCCGGTTGTTAGTTGATTGGCAGATAGCTTTTCTGGGGGGGTAATAATGCCTTAAAAAAAACTACAATAATTTGGTCACTTCAAACCGAGACTGTGGGGGAAGCTGCTGTGCGCAATTGGCTGCCGCATTTCACCCACAAATATACAGTCAGTTCACTTTACAGTGTACTCTGTGAAGCGCTTTGAGACGTCTTGAAGATGTGATAAGGCGCTGCATCAAATGGAAGGATTTTTTCTTATTATTATAATGTGTAAATGGTCCACTTCACTCCCGAGCTTGGGATGTTTTGGACAACAACAACTTGCATTTATATATAGTGCTGCTCACGAAGGGTAGCGTCCCAGGGCGCTTGACAGCTGTGGAACGTGAGGCCGAGCCGGGGTGGGGGGGGGGGGGGGGTGGGGGAGGTGATCGAGGAGGCACAGTCGATTAGGAAGTTCTTCAGGTACAACCTGGAGATGGGGAAGGCAGGGGCCAAGGTGGATGGATAAGAGGAAGAGCGTTCCAGAGTTTCGGGGCCGAGTGGCTGAAGCAGCGGTGGAATGGAGAGCACAAGGGACAAGCAGGAGGTTGGAGCCAGTTGAGTGGGGGCTGTGTGTTGCGGGGTGGGTGTAAGCAGGTCAGAGAGGTGGGGACGGAATGAAAGACCTTCTTTCGCGAGTGGTGAGTTTGCAATAATAATAATAATAATCCTTGCATTTGATACAGCGCTTTTCACATCTTATCGGCATCTCAAAGCGCTTCACGGAATAGACTGTAAAAGTGAAGTGACTGTGTATTTGTGGGCGAAACGCGGCAGCCAATTGCGCACAGCAGCGTCGCCCCAAACAGTCCTGGATTGAAATGACCAATTTTTTGGAGCGAGTTTCTAGCGAGCTGTCTGTGGTCTCTGTACTTGGCTCAGAGAATTATTCCTTTTATATATATATATTTTTGTGAAAAATCCAATTGAGCTTTAGTTGTCGCTGATTTTCACCAGATGGAAAGAGGAAAAAGAGACGCCTTGATATACAGTAAATGTTGTATATAGTCAGCCAGGGTTCCGGCTCCTGGTCCCTTTGCTGACTGTATCTGTATGTGACAGCCAGAGAAGGGTTTGATGCCCTGTGATGTCTTCAGCTATGACGCCCTGTACAGGTGAGGGTGAGTGGCTGTTGACTCTCACTGCCAAGCCTCACATACATACACACCCACACACACATATACACCCCCCCCCCCACACACACACACGTGGAGCTCCTGTAGCTCAGTACTTGCCTTACAAGTGTGAGAATCCAGGCAGGTCAGGGCAAAACCTTGAGCAAGTTTCCTTACTCCACACACAAGCCTAATAATAATCCGTCCCCAAAAGAATCCACAATAATAAAATTGGTCATTTTCAATCCACAACTGTTTGTGGGGACGCTGCTGTGCGCAATTGGCTGCCGCGTTCACATTACAGTCTATTCTGTGACGCCCTTTGAGACGTCGACAAGATGTGAAAAGCGCTATATCAGATGCAGGGATTATTATTATGACATATACACATCTATTCCCCCAACACCCACACCCACCCCTCTTACACAGATACCCATTCACCCATTCACCAACGCATCCATAACACCGAACACACACACACACACACTCATACATGGGGAGAGAGAGGTTGTCAAGCCTCGCCTTTGCCACGCCTTCCCCATCTTTAGGTCCTGAAGACCTTCCTCTTTGACAGTGCCTATGGTCCCCTCAACTTCATGCTTCGCCCCCCCCCCCCCCCCCCCCCCCCCCCGCCCCCATGTGAGGAGCTCTATGTAAAGGCAAGTTGTTGTTGTTCCGAAAGGCAACCAATACTCTAGGAGCTGACCCCAGTAGGGAGAGGCTGAGGTGCGTATGCCAAAAGGCAGGTTGGAAATTAGAAAAACAATTGAACACTAAAATAATTTTTCTATTAAAAAAAGAGATAGGTTTTATATTTAAATGTAGAACACAGGACTGTCCGTGCATGGTATTGACGTACAGAGGAGCTGTGTGGTACGTTCAATACGCATCGCGCTCTATTCCCGCTCTTGAAATCATTTGGATGAGAATATATTTATATATATATATATAAAATGCCCTTGATTTTCAGGCTCCCATTGAGATGTACTTATTCCAAAACAAAGAAATATGGCTGTGATGATGGAATTACTTTTTTTTTTTACGGAAAATCTTTTCACTGCAAGAGTTGGCAAGAGTCCTGTATATTTTCTGTAAAAGTTCGGGAAGGGTTTGTACAATGAGTTTGTACGGGAATAAAAAGTATTTCAAGCCGTTAATAAAATCATGTCTTAATTTAATATCCGGTTGTACGCTTTGAATTTTTATGTAAGCTCGATAAGGAAGCTTGTCAGCCTACTGTAGCTCAGTGGTTTGAGTAGGTCTTGTTGGCCGAAGTCGTCGCCCATACGTACACACTTTAGCGCTGCTTGCATTTGTCCGGGGATTAAAGTGGACGCCTGGACTGTTTCCAAAATAGATTGGGAAAGCGCTCCAGAGGTTTGTGGAGTCCGGTAGCTCAGTGGTTAGAGCGCTCGCCTCGCAAGCGCGAGGACCTGGGTTCGATTCCCGGGCCAGGGCGAAAGGTTGGGCAAGTTTCCTTACGCCACACGGCTCTGTTTACCTGGCGGTCAGTAGGAACCCGGTTGCTAAGTCAATTGGTGGGTCTCTTTTCTGTGGCTAATAATTCCTTCAAAAAATAATAATAATTTCACTCAATGGTCAATCAATCCACATCTGTTTGAGACGCTGTGGTGCGCAATTGGCTGCCACAGTTTCGCCCACGAATATGGAGTCAATACATTGAATGGTATTTTCTGTGAAGCGCTTCGAGACGTCCCAACAACGTGATAGGGCGCTGGATCAAATCAAAGCATTATTGTAGCATCACCATCCCACAATGGGTTAAAGGTGATTATAAAAAGATGGTGGCGAGTGAAAGTGCTCCATCCCCGCAACAGTCCGCTCCGCCAGCCGGGCCATGGTACAGCCGCTCCGATTGGAGGAGCGTCACCAACTCGGCGTAAGCTACCAATGACGTGGGGGGGCTCATAACCCAGTCAGCGGAACGCCCTCGCCGCCGACGTAAGGTACAGCCGCTTCGATTGGAGGAGCCCGACCAACACGGTTGTAAGCGACCAATAGCGGGGGGCGGTTCATAACCAAGCCAGTGGAGCTCCCTCGCCTACGTCGCAAGGTACGGCCGCTCCGATTGGAGGAACCCGACGAGCTCGGGGTAGAATGGCCAATGCTGGGGGGCGACTTATCACCCAGTCGGAGCTGACTCCTCCCCCCTCACGCCTCCTCCCCACCCCCACCCCGCGCAGCGCGAGGCGCTTAGAAAAAAAAGGTCGAGCGCAGGGAGCGTGAGGCGATGCAGCCCCTTATCGCCAGCCAGTGAGCAAACCGGCAAACACAGCCACTCCCGTTACAGCCGGTCAGTAACCGGCCGGCAAGTCACCGGCAGCCAGTCAGCGAACCTCTCGGACCGCTACTGGCAGCACAGGACAGTGAGCGACCGCCCGGCCCCGGGGGTAAGAGCCATTCTGTTCACTAACTTACACCTCCGTTTAACAGCCGGTAACGTTATTAATGGCGAGAACCGGTCGTTAACTGACCGACTGACTGACACACACACACACGGCTCCATGTGAAGGGAGGGAGAGTGCGGGCACCGAGTTTGCCAGAATGTTCCACGACCCCCCGCGCGGTCGCCATTGTTTTAAGCGCCAAATGGGCCGCTCTCCCTCTCTCCCTGTCTGTCTGTCTCCCCGTGTTTCCCTCATTCTCTCTCTGTCTTCCCGCGTTTCCCTCACACCTCTCTCTCTCTGTCTCCCCGTGTTTCCCTCACACTCTCTCTCTCTGTCTCCCCGTGTTTCCCTCGCACGCTCTCTCTCTGTCTCCCTGTGTTTCACTCTCTCTGTCTGTCTCCCCGTGTTTCCCTCACTCTATCTCTGTCTCTCTGCCCCTCGTGTGGAGGGAGGACAGCGCCCCCTCCTCTCCCCGCCCCGGGGCTGGACCTATCCTATCCGCAGCTTGCACTCCTCATCTCTCCTCACCCTCGCCGCCATTAGGGCCTGGGAGTCACCTTCCCCCCCCCCCACTCACACACATACACACACACCCCAGGGTGCCCCCGCTCGAGTACTCGGCTGAGCCCAACACCAAGGCCCTGTTGTGCTGTCAGGGAGAGTGGTGGGGTGGGCAGTGGCTTCAGCCGAGGCCTAGTGCTCGGGCCTGGGTACACACTGTATAGGGGCGGGCTGATTGTATAAGGCCTGGGAGCTGGAGGTGGCGAAATACAGCACTGTATATACACCCAGGCCGATATACTGTACACACTCACACACACACACCTGCTGATATACTGTAAGCGCTCTGAGACGCCATCCGGCGCTATATAAATCTAACTTGTTGTATACACACACACACCTGCTGATGTACTGTACACACACACCTGCTGATGTACTGTACACACACGTCCCAACAACGTGATAAGGCGCTGGATCAAATCAAAGCATTATTGTAGCATCACCATCCCACACATACACCTGCTGATATACTGTACACACACACCTGCTGATATACTGTACACACACACCTGCTGATATACTGTACACACACCTGCTGATATACTGTACACACACCTGCTGATATACTGTACACACACACCTGCTGATGTACTGTACACACACACCTGCTGATGTACTGTACACACACACCTGCTGATGTACTGTACACACACACCTGCTGATGTACTGTACACACACACCTGCTGATGTACTGTACACACACACCTGCTGATGTACTGTACACACACACACCTGCTGATGTACTGTACACACACACACCTGCTGATGTACTGTACACACACACACCTGCTGATGTACTGTACACACACACACCTGCTGATGTACTGTACACACACACCTGCTGATATACTGTATATACACCCAGGCTGATATAATAATAATAATAATCCTTGCATTTGATATCGCGCTTTTCACATCTTATCGACATCCCAAAGTGCTTCACAGAATATATTGTAGAGTGAATTGACTGTATATTTGTGGGCGAACTCGGCAGCCAATTGCGCACAGCAGTGTCCCACAAACAGTCATGGATTGAATTGACCCCATTTTTTTTTGAGGGGTTATTAGGCGTGCGGAGTAAGGAAACTTCCCAAGGTTTCACCCTGCCTGGAATCAAACCCAGGTTTCTCGCTTGTAAGGCGAGTGCTCTAACCACTGAGTTACAGGACTCCATATACTGTACATGCACACTGCACGTGCCTGCTGATATACTGTACATACGCAATGCACACGCCTGCTGATATACTATACTGTACATATGCACTGTACACACATGCTGATATGCTGTACATACTGCACACGCCAGCTGATATACAGTACACACATGCTGATATACAGTACACACATGCTGATATACTGTACAAATGCACAATACACACATGCTGATATACTGTACAAACGCACTCTACACACCTGCTGCTGTACACACATGCTAATATATGGCACACGGGATCATATAAAAATGAGAGCTGGACCATTTAGGAGTGAAATCAGGAGGCACTTTCATGGGTATAACTTTCAAACCTGTATTAGTGTTCTGGAGAGTTTGCCTTGTCCATATTTTACTTTTTGATGTGATTGGGGATTTCCTAAGATCTGTGCTGTAAATGGAAAAAGAGAGAGTATATGGATAGGGAGTGTAAGGTACAGAGTAGGTCACTTGTTACCTTGTTCAGTGGCTGTAAAGTATAAGATGGAATGAACGGATTCCTTAAGATCTCAAGTTGAGCCATATAAAGTAGCTGCTAGCAAATGTCCTTGGATCGCAATGGACATTAAGCGAGTAGACTGCAGCATATGTTTTGCAATATTGGTGTGATTATTTGGCCAAATCTCTCTTCATGCTATGGATTTTCCGATTTTCAAGGCAGTTTTCTGTCCCCTTCATTTTCAATGAAGCAATTTTTATAAATGAGTATTATTTGTAATACTATACAATCTATATAAATATTAGATTGTAAACTTCAACCAACTGATTCTACCTTTGAATCCATGTTGTGTTTGGTTTCAATCTATCATCCGGTTCCCTCTCTCCAGCCTGCTCCACCACCACCTGCCTCGCCCACCACACACCATCGGCAGGCGGGCCTTCAGCCAGCCTCTGGAACTTCACACCACAGTCCCTCTGCCTCACCCCATTCCTTGCCTCAAGACCCTGCTCTTCGACCATCCTTTCGATGAACCTCCTTTTCCCCCTCCCTTCCACTGCCCCCTAATCCCTACCCTCAGTTCAAGTCTGGAGTACTGTTTGTCCAGCATCTTGGGACGTCCTCCCTATGTGAAAGGTACTATACAAATGTAATTTTGTTGTTGTTCACATCACCTTGGTATTTGAGGTTATATTAAATTCCACTTTACAAGTCGGAAAGCAACATTTTCAGGCAAGAATGAACCATCTGTTTTACTCATCCAATTTCCCACAAGATTCTTTTGATATAACTGCTTCAAAATCTAATAATGCCAAATCCTTTTCACTTGACATCAACTTGTCTAGTTGGTTTTGAAATCCTTTTTACTTTCTTGTTCTACCACCTGTGCTTATAAATTGTTCCATGTGCCCATTTTACTTTGCTGTTTTGTTGTTATTCTGAAGTTATCTCCAAATATTTGAGAATTTTTAGGCTGCTCATAAAAAAAACAAAATTACACTTATAGAGCGCCTTTCACTTCCCACTTCACTGGAGGACTTCCCAATCCAACTCTTTAATGCGAAACATTTAGCTTAGTTCTAAATTTAGGAATTATCATTTTAATGACTTCACCATTGCTGGCAAAATAGAGTTATAGAATTAAGATGACATTCCATGTACATTTTTAACATACAATATTATTATTTGGTACAAAATAGGGAGATAATGACAATATTATCTTTCATAATTTGTAATAATCTCCTACAACAAATTCCTTGCCTCAAGGCCCTCCCCTTTTACATCAGGAAGACATTCCAAGGCGCTGGAGAATCAGGGATCCATACCCGAGCTGGTGGTTTGGTTCAGGAGGGGTGGGGGCTAGAAGATTGACCGAAGGCACGGTCAAAGAGGAGGGTGGCAGGGAGTGGATGAGGCAGCGGGACTGTCAGACGAAGCTCCAGAGGGTGGTGCTAGAGAGGACGAAAGCCTGCCCGTCAATGGTGGGTGGGCAAGATGGCAATGTGAAGTAGGCCGGAGCGTGACTAGAGGTTAGAGCAAACAGGTTAGGACGTCACAGAGGTAGGGGGAGTGCGAGGCTGTGGAGGATTTTTAGGGTGAGGACCAGAATCGTGAACTGTATCCTCTTGAGTAATGGGCACCCAGTACTGCCGGGGAGGATAGGGGTACTGGGTCGCAGAGCCTGGTTGGAGGGCACTGGCTGCAACAACAACAAATTACACTTTCACGTCGGGAGGACGTCCCAAGGCGCTGCACAGGAGGCGTGTGACCCGAGCTGGGAGGGGAGTGTACGGAGAGGGGTGAAACACGTAGGGGAGGTCTAAAAATTCTGGGTGGAACAAAAGGCACGGTCGAAGAGGAAAGTCTTCAAACCGGCCTTGAAAGAGGAAAGGGAAGAAACGAGACGGAAGGATTGAGGGATGGAATTCCATAGGGTGGGAGCAGAAAAACTGAAGGCCCGGCCTCCGATGGTGTGGCGGTTCGGGCGGGGGGCTTGGAGCAGGCCAAGTCCTGCTGAACGGAGGGTCCGGGTGGGCTTGTAGGGGGAGAATAGATTGGTTAAGTAGGGCGGGGCAAGGCCATGTAAGGCCTTGAAGGTGAGGACAAGGATCTTGAATTCGATCCTCTGGAGGATGGGGAGCCAGTGGAGACGGGCGAGGGTGGGGGTTATATGGTCGCGAAAGCGGGTGCGGGATAATACACGGGCTGCAGAGGTTTGGATGACCTGCAGCCTATGAATGGAGGAGCTGGGGAGGCCGACGAGGAGGGAGTTTCTGTAGTCCAGCCTTGAGGTGATGTACGCGTGCACGAGTGTTTCGGCAGAGTGGGGGGTAAGATAGTTGCGGAGCCTGGCAATGTTGCGCAGGTGGAAATAAGCGGTGCCGGTCAAGGCACGGATGTGGGGGAGGAAGGAGAGTTTTGGGTCGAACGTGATGCCGAGGTTCCTGACTGGCTTTGTGAGGTGGAGAGTACAGCCTTGGATGTTGAGGCTGGCAGCGCCCGATGTGCGGAGGCGCTGGCTTGAGCCGATCAGGGGGGCCTCGGTCTTACTCACGTTCAATTGCAGGAAGTTTTCCCTCGTCCAGGACTCGATGTCGGACACACATGCTGTCAGAACATCGATGGTCTGGGGGTTGAGGGATGAGGCAGAAAGGTACAACTCGGTGTCGTCCGCATACATGTGGAAATTTACCCCATGTTTGCGGATGACATCGCCCAGAGGGAGCGTATAAATGGTGAAAAGGAGGGGGCCGAGGACAGAGCCCTGAGGGACGCCGTGAGAAACTGTGCGGGGATTTGAGGAAAAACCATTGGAAGATACAAAGTGTAAACGGTGGGTCAAATAAGAATGGAACCAGACTGTGCCTTGAAGGTTGAGGTGGGAGGAAAGACGTTGAAGGAGGATGGTGTGATCGACCGTGTCGAAGGAGGACGAGGAGGCAAAGGGAGCCCTGGGCACAGGCGGTTAGGATATCATTTGTAACCTTAACCAGGGCAGTTTCTGTGATGTGAATAGGGCGGAAACCTGATTGGAGGCGTTCAAGGAGTGAGTGAGTTGAAAGGAAAGAGAGGAGCTGGGAGGCAACCACTCTTTCAAGGACCTTGGATAAAAACGGGAGGTTGGAGATGGGTTGATAGCTTGATGGTTGCGACGCATCAAGGGAGGGTTTCTTCAGGATAGGTGTGATGGTGGCGGTTTTAAGGGAGGTAGGGACAGTGCCTGAGGAGAGGGAAAGGTTGATGATGTCAGAAATGAACGGCTGCAGTGGCGGAGCCGGGCAATTGTGGAGATGGGTGGAGCGGATCATGGCACGGATGTGGGGTTTGCTCTGAAAAGTGATTTTAAACACAATTTTTTACTTTAACCCTTATTCCAACATCCAACCTGCATTGTAGTTGGAATGAACGGAAGTACCCTATGATCTTGATGGAGGTGAAAGCCTGCACCTTATAAAGTGGTGAATCTTTGTGGGTCTTAACTTCGGTTATGATTTCAAGGTGGGCCAGGTAAAGGAGTTGATAACAAATGTCCTTTGATCGTGAATCTTGTTTATTCTGTCATTCTGTCTGTGTTTACAAGAGCAACTTATAGTGCTCTCCATGCAGGGTAGCATCTCATAGAGTGTTGTGTCTGCTGTGCTTATTCATCAAAAGTTGGCATAAGTAGACATGGTGCCTTGGAATCAAAGTTTTTGCAAAAAAATACTCAGAGCAGCTTCAGTTGATTGAGAGTGAACAATCATTGCTTAAGCTTTGTTTACATTGTGAGAATGGGCTCTGTACATTTCCATACCAACTGAATTGTCTTTTGAGCACACAACAACAAAATTACAGAATGTAATTTGTATGGAGAATGTAACAACCCTTTTAATAATTTAACCGCATTTGAGTCTTCATCATTTGAGGAATCCCAAAATTTCTCATATTATATCAGCCTTTGTTATTTCTTAGAATGTTTTCGCCCACAAATATACAGTCGGCTTTCCTGCTCTCCTATCCCCTACCCCAACCCCTCCCCTTACCATCTTTCTCCCCTTTTCCCCTTATTCCACTCCCATGACTGTTTGCGGGACACTGCTGTGCACAATTTGGCTGCCGTGTTTTGCCCACAAATATACAATCAATTTTCCTACTCTTCCTCATCCTGCCCCAATCTCTACATCCCTGCTCTTGTCCCTACCTAACTATAAAGCACCTTGGGACGTCGTCTCGATGTGAAAGGCGTTATATACAGTAAAAGCCTGTTTATCCGGCATCGATCAACTAACTTCCGTATAACTGGCATCGCGGAAAAAAAAGGTCCGCATTCGATTAACCGGAATTTACCCGGAAAAATGCATTACATTTCTATTGTTTTTTCATTTTCGGCCAAATGTGCGGCACGCGCTTTAACCGGCATTGGCCAGGTCCCGAGGGTGCCGGATAAGCTGTAAATGTAACTATTGATTGATTAAATGTTGCATACCCATATGATTTGCTAGCTCTTTGGTTGAATCTTCTGTTTTAGAAGGGCCAGATCTAAGTTAGCTGGGGCTCAAGATTCTCTTTAATGGCCTGCTTGGTTTGCTGACTGGTTCAGTCGTAATATAGTTGTGATTTCTGCAGACTCGATCACTGAGCTCTAACCACTGAGCTATGGGACTCCATGTGTAGTATAAATGCAAGTTGTTGTAGCAGGTGGTAGGCGACAGAGCATCCTGATCTCTTAGGTAAGTTCTACTCTACCATCTACCGAATATAACAGCGTATGCATATATAGCACTCTTCACCTCTCCAGCCTCTTCCTCAGCATTGACAGAAAGGTAGCTGTGACCACAGGTAAAAGTATCCTGTAGGAGGGAGCACAATGGACCTTCTACAATACAAGACCATCAAATGCACAACGCTCCTCTCTACACACTAGCCTCCCGTGAATGATCAAACGCTGGGTTCCTGTCAATGTGGCAACAGATCTGCAACTGCAGAAGTTAAAAGCTGACTGCGGAAACACCAGGGCCAATACATAACCACATACGCCGTCCTCTGCTCTGTCTCCTGCCAGCTAACTTTGTCATGTTCTCACCGATAACATTGATTTAATCCGGCCTATGTTGTGTCAGATTTATCAATAGACCTGGAAACACTCAGCAGGTCAGGGAGCATCTATGGAGAAAAGAAAAGTGAGTCCACGTTTCAGGTCCACGATCCTTCATCAGAACAAGAATAAATTCTTCTGACGATGCTTCGGTCTGACGGAGGGTCGTGGACCCAAACGTTGACTCACTTTTCCTTTCTCCATAGATGCTGCCTGACCTGCTAAGTGTTCCCTGTGATTTCTGTTTTATTTTAGATTTCCAGCATCTGCAGTATTTTGTGTTTTTTGTTATCAATAGACCTCTTGGTCACCCGAGTTTATCTACACTGACTGGAGGCTGCCAATGCCAATAATTGATTGTTATGGGAGCCACAGTCTCTGTTTGAATGACACAAACTGATCAGTGTCTCCCCTTGCCTATGGTACCCCTTTTTCCCTTGCAATCTTTTGGCTGTAACTGTGGAATCAGTTTTATCTCTTCTTCTTAAAGTCCAAATTGGCAATTTGACAACTAAATATGCCTTTGCTTTAGCATGTATGGGCCAATCCACGTCTGATTTACTGCGCTCAGATTTTATGGTTACACAAGATATTTTGTTGATCTCGCTAATCCTTGCTTTTAGCCATAATTATCATTCCTGGTTACAACAATTAAATGGCCCACTGCATACAACATCCCTGTATCATATAGGAGTGCATTGCATACAACAGGTATCCTGTAGCTCAGTGGTTAGAGCTCTCGCCTTACAAGCGAGAAACTTGTGTTCGAATCCAGGCAGATCAGGGCGAAACCTTGGGTAAGTTTCCTTACTCCACATGCTTATATAAAAAAAAAACAATAAAAATTGGTCATTTCAATCCACGACTGTATGTGGGACTCTGCTGTGCACAATTGGCTGCCGCGTTTCGCCCACAAATATACAGTCAATTCACTTTACCGTATATTCTGTGAAGCACTTTGAGATGTCAATAAGATGCAAAAAGTGCTATATCAAATGCAAGGATTATTATTATTATTTCAGATTTCCATCATCTGGAGTATTTTGCCTTTTGCATTTTGATCATTTATTCGTTCACAACAAATAGGTGGAATGAGAGCATAGACAGGGATTACCTAAGGAAACTTGGAAAGCCAATGTTTTGAATTTTGTCCATTCGTATTCCTTTCTGTTTATCGTGGCACTTTGAATTGTGGAGAGCTATGCTGAAATAAATAGATATTGTTCTAATGTTTCTGAAATCGGAAACTGGGAAGTTTGCTTTTGGAATGATCTGCACAGGACAGCATTCTTATCTGCTCAATCATTGAAATAATCAGAAATTGTATTCATGTTACTCAACAGTTCTAATAATAATTGAGGGAATCCATGTGGTAATCTTGGGTATAATGCAGTATTGTGGCTGCTGAAAACTCAACACAGAGTTGTTGAGTTAAATGGTGCAAGTATAGGTTTTTAATGTGTGAGTGAGCTGGAACTGGTGTCAGCTGGTACATTTACAGGTGGAAGATGATGGAAATGATGGAAAGTTGCAGCTTGGCTCAGATTTCCTGTTGCTTTCATGTTTAGGCACATTTTTGAAAAAATGTTGTACAGTAAAAGCCCATTTATCCGGCACCCGATCAACCTTAACTTCCGTATAACCGGCATATCAAAAAAAACAGGTCCGCATTCAACTGACCGGAATTTATCCAGAAAAATTGATAACAAAAATTTTGGTGTGGGTGGAGGGCGTTTTCGGCCGAATATCCGGTACGCGCTTTAACTGGCATTGGCCAGGTCCTGAGGGTGCCGGATAAACGGGCTTTTACTGTATTTGGATGCCACAAATATATATTTTGCATGGTTCTGCATGAGATGCATACCCACTTGGTACAGTGATGGGGCAAAAACTGAGTGCTGGAAAGGTAGCTTGTAGCCAGTGTACATGTGACATCTGCCCTGCCACCCTTTGTTACTTCTGATGTCCTCCCGACATGAAAGACGCTCTATAAATTTTATAGAGGTTTTCTTGATATAATTTAGTGAATGAAATATCATATATTAAATATATAAATGTAATTTAGGAGAAAAAACCATTCACGTTGTTGGACCTATGAATATTTCTTCACCTTTTCCTGAGTCCATAGTGATGATCTGGTGATTTTAAACAGGCCTCGGTTCATTGATTCACAAGTGTTGTCGAACGCTAGTAAAGGAAGAAGTATTGCGTGTGATGTAACCACATAGTGTGTAACTGTGCCATGCACACAAGGAAGTTGTTAGATTCTGGGTGTACCGAGTACATTGTCCCAAACCAGGTGAGGGTAAAAATCACTCAGAATTCCCGATAGCATCTAATTTACCCTTATTGGAAAGCACATGTTGTGGGTATCAGCTGTGGACAATAATATTCTTCCGTGATTCTTGCACTGTCTGAGTTTACACTTGAAGATTGAAGAATGTGTGACATATCTCAAGCCTCCAATGGGATAGTTACCCGCAGGCTGAGTGTCTTAGCTTTGGGAAAGGGAGGGGGAATTAAAGATGCGTCTATTTATCCCTTCCCTCTGCATGAAGATGTCGTGTTCAATCCTGTTTTCCCATCTTCCTCAATTGAATGAATCAGTTGCAAACCAGCCTCCAGTCTGCATTGCATGATGTGGTATAACACAGTGATGGAGCTGGGATGCCTTACACAGAGCTGCCAACCAATAAGTTTTTGCTGTATTTAGTACGATAAATTGAAGTAAATATGGCAGTACGATTTTTCTTGTTAAAATACGTTTTTTGGTAAAATCTGAATTTTGGAAATTCCATGTTCTGTTTGTCTATCTGTCTCTCCTTCTCTCTGTCTCAGTCTCCCTCTGTGTGTCTCTTTCTCTCTCTGTCTCTTTCCTTCTCTGTCTGTCTGGGTCGCACTCTCTCTCTCTCTCTCTCTCTGTCCCTCTCTCTCCCTGCCAATTGCAGTGCTACCTACCTTCTGCTGCAGTCGCTGATACACTGTAAATTTTAGTGCTGGCCACTAGGCTAGGCGCAAGGCATTACTGGGAACGAGTTTTTTTTTCAAACACAGTAGGGATCTCCCACTTAACGCAATTTTTGCTTAACAAGGCATTTTGAAGTCCCATTTTACTTGGCATCTTTTCGCGGTGTAATTTTTTCGTTGAGTACCGGTAGGTTCTGGGGAAAATACTTTTTTTTTACTACAAAATACTGTTTTTAGCTTTCAGGAGTATTTTTTTAATTAAAAAATGGTTGTCAGCTATGCTTACAGTATAGGAAGCTTAAACAGTAAAAGCCTCGGGACCTGGCCAATGCCGGTTAAAAGCGCCTGCTGGATATTCGGCCGAAAATGCAACCCCCCCCCAAAAAAAATGTTTTGTTAAAAAACAATCTTCAATGCATTTTTCCAGATAAATTCCGGTTAATCGAATGAGGACCTTTTCTTTGTGGTGCCGGTTATACGGAAGTGTACGGTTGATCGGGTGCCCGATAAACGACCTTTTACTGCAGCTGTTTGTTCTTATCCTATACTTGGTATCCTTCTTGTAATGTGAACAGAGTTGGACACAGTAGTTCAAATCTAATCTAACCCAAGGTTTTACAAATTAAACATCACTTTTATATAATTCATTTGAAAATAAAGCCCAAGTCCCCATTGATCTTTATATAGCCTTATCTCACTGTGTATTTGTTAGTTTTAGATTTGTGGATCTGAATCCCCAGATCTCTTTCGTCCTCTTAGGATACCACCATCTAGGTTATATGTGTACAGTTCTATTTTAAAACCTGAAATACTGGCTGTGATTTTAAGGACCTACTTGTTCTCCCATCCCCCAAAAGTGCTCATTACCTCTTTTGAAGGTACCATAAGGGAACCTAATGAATTATGAATTTATGTATCCCTGAGGATACTCTGTCTAGCCAGCTTATTAGTTTGGGGGTGGGAAATATAAACCTGACCGTACTGAAATATTAATTCATCAGTTTTGGATTGTTCAGCTTAGAAATTATACAACACTACTGTTGGAGAATAGCAACCATCTTAAAAAGTAGAAAACCTCAAAAGTGCTAGCGCTAGGGAACGGCGATATATCGGTATATCGCTAAAACCCGATATGATTTTCATATCGATATGCCGATATAGACATTTTAAAAATACCGATATATCGAAAAACGATATATCGAGGTAAAAAATCGGGATGCGAGCACAATCAACTACAAGACCCAGAATGCTCATCTCTATACACAATGCACAGAACGAGGTGCAAAGCCGCCATCTTGTATTCATAGTCCTCGAATACAATATACAGGTATGCAAGGGGTGGGGGGAGAGAGACGGCTGTGGGTGGGAGGGGGTGAGGGGGAGAGAGACTGCTGGGGGGGGGTGAGGGGAAGAGAGACGGCTGGGGGGGGTGTGAGGGGGAGAGAGACGGCTGGGGGGAGGGGGAGATAGACGGCTGGGGGGGGGAGAGGGGGAGAGAGACGGCTGGGGGGGGGAGAGGGGGAGAGAGACGGCTGGGGGGGGAGGAGAGGGGGAGAGACGGCTGGGGGGAGGGGGAGAGAGACGGCTGGGGGGGGGAGGAGAGGGGGAGATAGATGGCTGGGGGTGGAGAGGGGAGAGAGACGGCTGGGGGGGGGGGGGGGGAGAGACGGCTGGGGGTCGGAGAGGGGGAGAGAGACGGCTGGGGGGGTGGGGGAGAGAGATGGCTGGTGGGGAGAGAGATGGCTGGTGGGGAGAGGGGGAGAGAGACGGCTGGGGTGGGGGAGGAGAGGGGGAGAGAGACGGCTGGGGGGAGGGGGAGAGAGACGGCTGGGGGAGGGAGAGAGAGACGGCGGGGGGGGGGAGGAGAGGGGGAGAGAGATGGCTGGGGGGAGGGGGAGAGAGACGGCTGGGGGGAGGGGGAGAGAGACGGTGGGGGGGGGGACGATGAGGGTGGGGGGTGCGAGAGAGGGACGGCGGTGTGGGGGGGGGGGGTGGATGTGATAATATACAGATAGATAGAGATGGGGGGGGATGTGAGAGAGACATAGAGAGACACAGACAGAAAAACACAGAGATGGAGAGAGTGAGAGACACAGAGAGAGAAAGATATTTACCTCCTGAGAAGATAGGCCCCGAATGCGCGCGCACTCCGATGCGCGCGCACATGCGCAGTACGAAAAAACTAAAAATATCGGTGTTTCGGTATATCTCGATATGAGCCAACCGATATGTCCATATCCGGAAAATTCCCATATCGCCGTTCCCTAGCTAGCGCAAGCAATATCTTGATCTAATTCAAATGGAATATGAAAACAGGAGTACGACTTTCAGTCTTGGTACGCTAAGATAAGGGTGCATCTGGTTGTGGGATGAGACACACAGTCTGGTACCCACATAATGGGTTGAGTGTTAAAAAGTCTAACACCCTGCCAAAAGAGTATATAGCGGGGTGATTCAAGGCCAGTAGCAGTCCATACCAAGATAAGATAGAATTAGAAAAAATAACCGATGGGTTATGATGTACAGTACTCCTTTTTAATTAATAAAGTCAGGACGAAGGAATCAGAAGATTCCAGAATCCAGGAAGATAGTATAATTGGGGCAGCTTCAGATGTTAGAGACAGAGTGAGAGAGTTCTTGGGCACCTAGACGTGAGTATTGAGAGTTGGAGAGTTGCTGAGCCCAATACAAAGACTGAGACTTGGAGATCAACCTCCTGCAGAATTAAACTGGTAGTTGTATACCACACTATATGTACACCTCAATATTCATATTCTATGTACTTATAATCAATTATATTCTACTTATAATCTTTCATATTTGGTCTGTTTATATTAATTATATTCTACTTGGATGCTACTTTACTTATAATCATTAAATACACTATACTTTTATTGAGGATTTGTTGGGTCATCATTTGAACTCTCGGGATCGGAAATCCCTACACTAGATTCATAGAATAGATTCATAGAATTTTACGGCACAAAAGGAGGCCATTCGGCCCATCTAGTCTGTGCCGGCTCTTTGAAAAGAGCGATTCAATCCCACTGCCCTGCCCGCTCCCCATAGCCTAATAGACCTGTTCTCCCTAAATAAAGATCTAATTCCCTTTTAAAAGTTGTTATCGAATCAGCCTCCACCAACTTTTCAGGCAATGCATTCCAGATTCGAACAACTCACTGAGTGAAAAAATTTCTCCTCAGCTCCCCTCTACTTCGCCTTGAAACTATTTTAAATCTGTGACCACGAGTCACAGATTCACCCACGAGTGGAAATAGTTTTTCACAACTTTCTATACTACCTTCAGTGGTATAGAAAGTTGTGTTTTAAGTGAAGCTTTAGTGTTGATCTGTTCCTTTACATTTTATGGTATCTGTGTGCGGTGAGCATATGGTAAATGGTTACAGAGTCTACCATGTAACAGTACGTATCTGTCACCAAAAGCAGTGAGATGATAAATATCCCCTCAGAAGGATAACTGGGAAGTGACAAAGACAAAAGTGATTTATTGTTGGCCTTCTGAGTGGAGATACATTCATCATTCCAGTGCTAGCTATAACAAATGCTTTTAAAGATGATCTTTCTCCTTCAGAAAATTTAAAAAGCAAATGTGCTTGCCTCTTGGTTTCAATACAATATTATTCCACAGGTTATCCTGTATCAAGGTCTCACATGTCCAGTATGAAACTGCATTTGTGGACTGGAACTAGTCAGCATGTACATTGATACCTTGGGGCGTCTTCAGCGAGCACAAAACATTTAATAGCTTTATTAATCTTTTTTGTCTGTGGTTTCTCACCTCGAGAGATGAACTGAGCTGATGGTGCAGTGCAGATGGTCTAGAAGGATGGTGCGTTGAATCAAATTGATTTTCTTTTCATATTTGATTCGACAATGGTGAGACTGATGGAACAGCTGGTGAGTGAGTGTTTGTTAATACAAGTGAGTTAAGTCAAATTCAGGAGGTCAGACTTGCAACTCATTCGCTGTTTATTTCTTATGGGTAGAGGGGCCTATTAATTGCTACACATAAAAAGTGAGAGTTTGAATTAACATTTGTTTGCAGTGCTATCTCTATTAATCATGGCTGCACTTGAAAGTATTGGTGCCATTAGCAGTACTGCTCAGCTTTTTGGTGGTACAAATCTGGCTCAGAACATCCCTCCTCAGTTAGATCAGAAAAATGTGGTTGGGAGATTATTTTCCTTAATTTATATCGGCAATTATCCATTTTTATGCATAAACTGCAACTTTAAAGTTGATTGCAGGTTGGAATTGTACTTCTCAGCTTGAATTGTTGTGATTTGATTTACAGGGTTGAGGACATGTCTGTACCTCCCAAGTCTCGCCTGCTGAGCCAGACTGGTCGTTCAACCGTAGACCAAGCTTGGGTAACAGCCACCTACCTGGGGCAGTTTGTTAAGTTTTTGGTTCTCTGCTGAGTCTCGTGGTAGCTTTTCTATGCCAGGCTATTCAACCAAGGTCAAAAATTGTTTTTATCTTGCAGTCACTTAATTATGCCCCGGGACTAGTACCTTTTAGACATTATTTGGGAAATGTGTTTTGAGCAAGTAAATGCTTGTAATTTTGAACCTTGTGATATTTTAGTAATTTCTATTTCTGCTTATAAGAACATAAGAATTAGGAGCAGGAGTAGGCCATTCGGCCCCTCGAGCTGCCCCCCCATTTGATAAGATCACAGCTGATCTTCTGACCTTACTCTAATTACCTGCCCTATCCCCATAGCCCCTAATCCCTCTATTTAAAAAAAATCTATCAGTCTCAGCCTTGAAAATGTTCAAGGATTGAGCATCTACAGCCTTCTGGGATAGTGAATTCTATAAATTCCATAAATTCACTACTCTGAGTGAAGAAATGTTTCCTCAACTCTGTTCTAAAAGGCTGACCCTTAATTTTAAGATTATGACCCCTGGTTATAGATTCTCCTACTAGGGGAAACAGTCCCTCACTGTCTACTTTATCTAGCCCTTTAAGAATCGTATATGTTTCAATAAGATCTCCCCTAATTCTTCTGTACTCCAGAGAATATAGCCCTAGTTTATTCAATCTATCCTCATAGGTCAGTCCCCTCATCCCAGGAACTAATTTATGACATTCTCTCACAAGATTGTGAAATACTAATCTAGTGCAAGACAGATAATGGGACTCCGTTACCTTTTTATCAGTTGGTTTCAGTGAAAAGGAATCTCTTATTACAGTATTTATTGCCTTTTTTGCTTGTAACATCACTGAAGTGTTCTTTTCTGATAAGTTTTGATAATGCAAGTTTCGATATTTCATTCACCTGAAAAAATAAACACAAAAGTGACTAGGGCAGTAGTTCAGCGGAGTTGAAACAATAGGTAGGATTAAGAGTTCTAAGGAGAAGCCTGCTTTCCAACAACAACTTTGATTTATATAGCGCTCACCAAGCCGGAAGGCGTCTCAGAGCTCTTCACGGTAGCGGATCCCAGGACTGAGCCAGGGGCAGGGGCAGTAAGGTGACCAAAAGCTCGGTCGAAGAGAAAGTCTTCAACTGTGACCCGAAACTGGGAAGAGAGGGGGCGAGGCGAAGGGAGTGAGGAAGGGAGTTCCAGAGCATCGGGGCGTAGTGGCTAAAGGCACGGCCGCCGAGGGTGGAGCGGAGGATTCGGAGGACATGGAGGAGGCCAGACCCAGAGGAGCGAAGGCAGCGGGTGCTGGGTTGGGGGGAGAGGAGATCAGAGAGATAGGGGGGTGCAGAGGAGTGGAGAGATTTGAAAACAAGGATGAGGATCTTGAAGTCGATCCTCTCTGGGATAGGGAGCCAGTGAAGTCTGGCAAGGGCTGGGGTAATGGGGGAGCGAAGCTTAGAGCGGGTGAGTATGCGGGCGGCAGAGTTTTGGATAAACTGGAGTTTGTGGATTGTGGTGGAGAGGAGACCGGCGAGGAGGGCGTTGCAATAGTCCAGCCGAGAGGTGACTTAAGTTTCGACGGCTTTTAAGGTGAGGTATTGCCGGAGACAGGTGATCCGCCTGAGGTGATAGAAGGCAGTGCTGGTGACGGACCGGATGTGGGGGCGGAAGGACAGTTGGGGGTCGAACCTGATGCCAAGGTTGCGGGCAGGTTCGGAGAGTTTTAGGGGCAGGTCGGGAAGGTGGAGGAGGTGAGAGCCGTGCAAATGGAAACGTTGACGAGAGCCAAGGAGTATGGCCTCCGTCTTGTCAATATTCAGCTGCAAGAAATTTGTGCTCATCCAGCCCCTGATGTCTGAAAGGCTGACAGAACATCGGGGGACTGGGGGTCACAAAGTGAAGTGGAGAGATAGAGTTGGGTGTCATCCGCGTACATGTGGAAGTGTGCCCCATGTCTGCGGATCACATCCCCAAGAGGAAGCGTATAGATGAGGAAAAGGAGGGGGCTAAGGATGGATCCCTGGGGTACCCTGCAGGTAACTGGGTGAGTGCGGGAGGAAAAACCATTTGTGGAGATGTACTGCTGGCGGTTTGTGAGGTAGGACTCGAACCAGGCGAGTGCGGTCCCACTGAGGTGGATGACGGAGGACAGGCGGTGGAGGAGGATGGCGTGGTCAACTGTGTCAAAGGCAGCCGACAGGTCCAGGAGGATAAGGAGGCAGAGGGAGCCCTGGTCACAGATAGAGAGGACGTCGTTTGTGACTTTCACAAGCGTAGTCTCTGTACTTTGGGCAGGGCGGAAACCGGACTGGAGGGGTTCGAAGAGAGAGTGGAAGGAGAGGTGGGTGCGGAGTTGGTTTGCAACAACGCATTCCAGTGCTTTTGAGAGGAAGGGCAGGTTTGAGATAGGGCAGTAGTGGCTGGGGTTTAAGGGATCCAGGGAGGGTTTTTTAAGGAGGGGGGTGATGATGGCAGTTTTGAGGGGGGCAGGGACTGATTGAGGGACTGGTTGATGATATCAGCCAGCAGTGGGCAGAGGAGGGGGAGTTGGGTGAGCAGTAGATTAGCGGGGATGGGATCGAGGCAGCAGGTTGTTGGCCTCATAGAGGTGAGAGTGCGTGAGAGGGAGGAAGGAGAGACGGGGAAGAAGGAGTGTAGGAAGGGGGTCGAGGTAGGAGCTGAAGGTGAGGGGGATGGAGCGGGGGTGGTAGTGGGAGACGAGAGGCTGGAGGATGTTGTGGATCTTGGAAGAAACGAAGTCCATGACCTCCTCGCACTTCGCATTTGAAGTTCTTCCCATTTTTCCCTTCCTGGTGTGGAAATTGCTTCGTAAGAGGAGTTCACTGGGTGCACAAAGTTCTGTAACTATGCTGCTCCTTGAATCAAAATGTAGAACTTCATGTCTAACAATGCAAATTTGAGTTTTCGAGTGTACTGTGTGTTATATGTATAACAATAACAACTTGCATTTATATAATTCCCTTCCCAAAGGGCAACGTCTCGGAGCACTAACAGTGATGGAGTCTGACGTCCGTGTATAATATAAACAACAACAATATTACACTTGTATAGAGCCTTTCACGTCAAACACTCACGTGTACATTTAAAGAAAAACAGTTTGAAGCTTAGTATAAATAGAACATGACATGTCCAGTCTTGGTCCCTTAAGCCTGTTTAAACTCCTCACAAGGAGATCTATTTGTCAAATCCCACACGTTTCCCCTGAGATTTTATTCCTTGTACTGTAATTCATTTAAGAGTTGAAGAAATTATTTAAAGCTGTAAAGCTCCTAATGTAAATAAAAATTATTTTCCTCCCCCAAAAGACGTTCTTCTGCAAAAAAGGTAGCCTACTGATGGATTGGGGTGAACGTGGAAGAGATTTGTTAATTGTTGTATTCCGAGAGCAGTGTAATGCGTGAGCCTTGGAATTCAGCTTGATCCATGTGTTGTGTGTATGGTGGGAGGTGGACAGTGATGGTCCGGCTTTCAAAATGAAATGACAGGATCCAAGGAATGTTATTTATATTATTTTACAAGTTGCTGTGAATTCATTCCTGAGCACCGAAATCGTTCACATTGATGAACACAAAATTCACAAATAGTTCAACCAAATATAGAATTTAGATGATATATGATTTGAGTGGAGCTCAATTTATAATTTTGTCCCAATGATTAGATAGCTGTCTTAAAGTTATCAACGGGTAACATTTATTTTTACTTTGCTGTATCAATGCAAATTATTATTGTACTCACACTATCCTTTACATAGTAGTTTTATTTAATTTCTGGGAAAAACGTGGCTACCAGTCTGAATGAGAAAAACAGGTGCTCTCTGGATTTGAATGGTAATGTGCTCATTGATAGAAATCCATCTTAGATCAACCACTAGGATCTTGTTGATGATGCAGTAGATTTTTATGGCTGCAGAGGAAGATCTTGATGGGCCTGTTTCTTCCACGGTTTATGTTTGTAAATTCTGTAGAATTAATGCAAGTTATTAAATGGTGATTTAAGACATCACATATTCAGACAAAAATTATACTCCAAATGTTGGGGGAGAAAAAAACGAGTGATTGATTTAGTCAGTTACAAAATTCATAGACATGTTCAGTATTTTATTGTTTTTTAATAGAAAAAGTACTAAAAAAAAAGCCCGATGGCTCCAAATACTAGATACAATTATTGGTAGCATTCCTTCTAGAAATTTCACATTTTGGGTTGACTCATATTAATTGTCTGTGTGCTTGTGCAATGGTTGATGATGGGTTTGTTCCAGCTGCCACTGACTATAATTGTGAAAGTAAATGGTCCTATTTGGTTATTTCTATCTCCTTTACTTCAGATCTTTTAAGTCAGGCTCTGTGACAAATCAGATTTGAAAGGTGCATTTTCTTGACTGATTTCCTGCTGTAAATATGGGGATTAAATATATTGCCAGAATTGGTTCTGGTTTACCAAAATGTAGTAGGCTTACAGCATGGATGTTTTTGATGTGCTAAATAATGAAAGTAAGTGCTGTGTCAGATAATTCTCCCAGATGTTCTCCCTCTTAATACTGAGCTTTCAATCATAGAAATGCAAAGTGGTGTTGCATTGTTTATTCCCATTTGTCAGAGATGCTTTACAGTATTATTATTACTGTTGACTTGTGAATGTTTTTGTTACCCCCCACCCCATCCCTCAAGGATTATTACTTTGTTGCTACAATGTACAATTTTTTTTCAAAAAAACCTGAGCTCATGTAGCTCAGTCACTCATTTTACAAGCGTAAGATGAGTGATTGTGTTCGAATCCAGGTAGATCAGGGCGAAACCTTGGGCAAGTTTCCTTACTCCACATGCCTAATAATAATCCATCCCGAAAAACCCCACAATAATAAAAATAATCCATCCCGAAAAACCCCACAATAATAAAAATTGGTTCCCCCCACCCCTGCCCCCATCTTCTTCTTCCCTCACTCCCTTTCCCCACTTTCTCTCCTCCCTTTTTCCCCTTCCCTCCCTCTTCCCTCTTCCTGATCTTGCCCCCACCCATCTTTCCCTCCCTCTCTTCCTTGCCCCCCTTTCTCCCCCCTCTTCCTCCCTAACCCTAACCCATCCCACCTTTCCCTCCCTCTCCCCCCCTTACCCTCTTTTCACCCTTTCTCCCCTGGCCCCATTTTCGCGATTGTTTGTGGGGACACTGCTGTGCGCAATTTGGCTGCCGCGTTTCGCCCACAAGTATACAGTCGACTTTCCTGCTTTTCTTCCCCCTGCCTCGACCCCTCCCCTTTTGCTTCTTTACCCCCTTTTGCCCCTAGTCCCACTTCTGTGACTGATTGTGGGACACTGCTGTGCGCAATTTGGCTGCCGCGTTTCGCCCACTAATACAGTTACTTTTCCTACTATGCTTTATCCTGCCCTGATCCTTCCCACCCTGCTCTTGTCCTACCTGACTGTACAGCGCCTTGGGATGTCCTCTCGACGTGAAAGGCGCTATATAAATGTAAGTTTTGTTTGTTTGTGCACAATTGGCTGCCATGTTTCTCCCACCAAATACAGTCAATTCACTTTACAGTAAAGCGTTTTGAGACGTTGAAGATGGGAAAAGCGCTATATCAAATGCAAGGATTATTATTAAAAAAAAACCTGTTCAGGGTACAATATCAGTACAGTAAAAGCCAGTTTATCTAGCACCCTCGGACCTGGCCAATTCCGGTTAAAGCGTGTGCCGAATATTCGACTGAAAACGCAGATTTTTTTTAAAAAAATGCATTTTTCTGGATCTGTAGCATGGGACAGTATTTAGGAAACAACGCTCATTGGTGCTTGCTTATTTTCTCCGCACACAATAGTATCTGATTTATTAATTATTTTCTCATTCGTACATTCAGTTACGATAGCATGCAACAGCCAATGATATTCCATCATTGTAATGAAATTTCCCAATCACAATATTAAAAAAATAAGAAAGGTTGTTCCTGGTGAACAGATTATATCCTTATTTTGGCTCATGCCAGGATTCAAATCCTCCTACTCCTCTGCACCCCCCTACCTCTCTGATCTCCTTTCTCCCCAAACCAGCACCCGCTGCCTTCGCTCCACCGGGTCTGGCCTCCTCCATGTCCCCCAAATCCTCCGCTCCACCCTCGGAGGCCGTCCCTACAGCCACTACGCCCCGAGGCTCTGGAACTCCCTTCTTCACTCCCTTCACCTCGCCCCATCTCTTCCCTGTTTCAGATCACAGCTAAAAACTTTTCTTTTCGACCGCGCCTTTGGTCACCTTTCTACCCCTGGTTTGGTCCCGGGATCCATTACTGTGAAGCACTCTGAGACACCATCTGGTGTGGAGGGTGCTATATAAATCAAAGTTGTTGTTGTAATAATACTTGCATTTGATATATCGCCTTATCAGCGCTTCACAGAATATACATTAAAATGAATTGACTGTATATTTTGTGGGGGAAACGCAGAAGCTGATTGAGCACAGCAGTCTCCCACAAGCAGTTGTGGATTGAATGACCAATTTTTTTAAAGGAATTATTATCCCTGGAAAAGCTATTCTCCAGTTGACTAATAATGGGGTTGCTGTTATTGCTAGGTAAACAGAGGCATGTGCGATAAGGACACTTGGCCAACATTTTTCCCCGCTGGGAATCGAACCAAGATCTTGCAGTGTGCTCCCAACCACTAAACTACAGGACTGCACATTACCCTGAGGTCAGAGATGTTGCATACATCCATACTTAAAGATGAAATTGGGTGAAATTGTACCTCCCCCCCACCCCCCCCCCCACACACATAGAATAACAGGTGAAAAACAATTGAATAATCAATTCTTTAGCATTTCCCTTTTGTACTACATTTAAATCAGAAACAATTAATTTCCAGACATGTGTGTATACTAGCAATTAATGTCATGCTGCTTAATGAAGCAGCCGGATATTAGTGTGTTTGATTCCTGCTAAATATTTATGATGTTGATGCAGTACTTTCACCCAAATCACTTTACAGTATATTCTGTGAAAAGCTTTGAATATCTAGAAGATGTGAAAAGAGCTATACCAAATGCAAGGATTACTATTATTATAAGTCCTGCAAAGATTAGTATTATTATTACCACCATGGGATTGTGTGTTTGTATACTCTGTATAATCCTCCGTTACTGTTTAAATAATTCAGGGAGATTATTGCTGCCTACTCTGTGAAAATTTGCTCTTAACTAGTGGATTGTTGCTGAAAAGCATATGCTTTGAATCGTAAGGTGGGAATTACTCAAAAACTGAATGTCATGGCGGGATGGGGTGGGGGTGTTGCAGTCTGCTGCCATATTTGTTTCTGTAGAGTGAGCAGCTGTCTTGTGGCTTTCTCCCTCCTTTGCTTTGAATTTTTTTATGGCCATGCGGCACTAAGGTGGGCGGGAAGTGTGGGGGGAGGGTGGTGCATATTTAAGATTTTTGTACAAGCTGTTCATTAGCTATATTTTAAAAGGGAGAGATGGTGAATTACTAGTGATCGCTCGGCATGCAAGTGAATTACAATGTCTGTGTTTTCTGCCCTTGCCTGTCTTGGATTCTTAAACTGCTGGAGTGAAATGCATTTAGTGTATCTAGTCTGCATTCGGTGAGTAGTCTGGCTGGCTGTTCATTTGCTTGAATTTTCAAAAAGATTCTACTCTTCTTTGAGTCCTTTGCCCTTGGCGGTGTCTGCTGCTGCCGGAATCTACGACAACCGCAAAAGGTCACGTTCATTGCTGCAGTATCCATTCACTGTGCTCCATTGTTTGGGATCCACAGGGAAGCAGCAGCTGCATTCAGGCCTTCAGAATGCGAGAGTTGGCTGTTTGCAAGATAAATGCTTTGTTCCAGAAGGTGCTGTGCACTATTAACATGCTAATAAGGGTTAAGCTTGCTGGGAGTTTTTGCTTGAACTTGACAAACCACGTCTGTGGTATGTGACCTGTCTGGCCAGAAGTTAGCCCCATTAATGGCTACAGTCCTCAGTTCAATGTTGTTTTTGTTGTGCTTTTTAATTAACGGTCTGTACCCAAACCATTCTCTCTGCCATTGAGCTGATGTCATTAGAATAATGAGGTGAGACTGGGCTCCATTTTTATGCTTAACTGTAAGAGGAAAATGTGTGGAACAAAATTGTTCCAAGTCCTTTTGACTTGTTGCTCTCTGATCTTAAGTGTGTCACATATTTAACCTGCAGGTATTTTGATTGAATCTTTACTCTCTCTCCTTTTTTCCCCCTCCCCCCACCCTCATAAAATGTAATGTAGCTGGTGAATAAGGTGAAGAGAGTAATGTTTTGGTGACTGCTGGTTCTTAGGGATAGATATCTGTAATTAGCTATCACGATAAACCGTAGTGATTAGCACAATGACTTTGCAGAATTCAGTAGATTCAAGATTAGATTGGACCTGTCCCTGCACTGCTGCATCTGGTAATGCAGCAAAATTAATTACCAATATAGAGTTTCAAGGCTTTTATATTTACTTAATATTGTCTTCATTTCTATGTTGTTGGACAATGCTGCTCTCCACCTACTATTGATTTTTCGCACTCCCAGTACACATCCCAAGTAAATCAGGTTGTCTTTGAACAGAGGTACTGTTCCCAAACATGTTGCCAAAGTTAGAATTTCTATTTGCTGTGTTTTGCTCACAAAATACAGTCACTAAACTTTACAGTATATTCTGTGAAGCGCTTTGAGACCTCTTGATGTGATAAGGTATATCAAATGCAAGGATTATTATTATCAGTTGGAGATTGTTTGAGGTTAGTCCAGGGATGGGGAAATGACAAGTACAATGCAAGTAGAAGTACAATTATAGTGAACAATTCAAACTATCCACAAGTTACCCTGAAAAAAGGGGAGGGTGGGGGGGCGGCATAGACTGTTAGTTGTACATGGGGGGAACATGAGAACATAATAAGTGGGAGCAGGAGTATGCCATTCAGCCCCTCAATCTTGCCTCACCATTTAATAAGATCATAGCTGATCTTCTCTCTTGATGCAATTTACTCGCCCTATGAACATTTCCCTTAATCCCTTTAGCTTTTCAAAAAAACTATCAATCTCAGTCTTGAATTTGTTCTTGGGAGGATTGTTATTGACACCTCGTGTATGGCTTCTTCCCTGCTAAAAAAAAACCGATTTATTATAATGAGGAGCAAGAGGTAGAGAAGGCAAACAAAACTACAAAAAGTACAGTACCAAGAAAACTGTCAATTAGGAATAAATCAATGGTATTGAATTTCTTCCTTTTATTCCTTAGTCAGTTTCTGCTCAGAGAAAATTGGAACCTTGAACTCAACCCAGCATAACATCAATGTTCAAGGTAAGCCACATAACTGGGTATATTTGTTACAATTGGATTACCATCTGCTTTGGGTTGGTGGATGAGAAGAGAGTCTGCATTTGGAGTCTAGGTAATATAAATCCACAGCTGGAATGATGTTTAGTGGCTTAGAAATAGAATAGGACATAGAATCATGAGATCATAGGAACAGGAGTAGGCCATTCAGCCCTTCGAGTCTGTTCCACCATTTTATTAGATCATCGCTGATCTGTACCTCTACTGATCCTTTCAATGCCAATTTCCCACTTTCTCCCCACATCCCTCAATATCCTGACCTACCAAAAATTTATCAACCTCACTCTTGAAGGTGTGGATGGATATAGCAGCCACAACTTTTTTGGGGAGAGAATTCCAGATTTCTACTACCCTTTGAATGAGGAAATGCTTCCTGATTTTATTCTTAAATAATCAACAACAGCAAAATTACGTTGTATAGCACCTTTCATGTCAGGAGGATGTCCCAGTGGATTGGTCACTCAATATCTTCCTATGGAAGGATGATTCATATTTAATCCTCTATTTATTGTAATCCAGGTTCTTTTATGTACCATGTATTTGCTTACGGTTAATCAAACGTATTCCCTTGATTGTCTGAATCTGAAATACTTTCTATGATAATTACACTTCATTGGTCCTTAATTAAAAATTGTGAGTGATATAATCTTACTACTGTATTTAGAATAATAGCACTTCTATTAGTGGGAATAAAATTCTCAGTAATTCATCATAAAATGAATGTGTTGTGTGTGTCCTTACAAATATACTACAGGTCTTTAAATAGCTAACATTGGATTTTATATCAACTGAATGTTGGAAATAAAGACATTTCAGGAAAGCTTAAAATTCTGTATTAACGGTGGAGGTTTGTGTTATCAATAATAAATAAATTGGACAATAATAAATTGGTGATCTTAATCTACGACTGTTTGTGAGACACTGCTGTGCGCAATTGGATGCTGTGATTTGCCCACAAATATACAGTATATTCTGTGAAGCGCTTTAAGATGTCTAGAGATGTGAAAAGCACTATATTAAATGCAAGTTTTTTAAAATTATTATTGGGCAGTGTAAACATGGAATACATTTGTCCTGAATCTGCTCTGAGTGGCAACAGATGTTCTGCTCTTCTGGCCAATCTTTTATCAAAACTCCTTGCTATTTACTCTGCATTTGTACCACTGCCTGCTTCTGAGGCTCTGGACTTAGTTTCACCAGAAACCCAGTGACCTGTAAGCTCACTAAATGTACAAAAATGGTGGAAGTTATGATGATAATCTTGATTGTTGTATTTGATGTATGCTTTTCACATCATCCTGGAGTCATCACCTGGAGTCCTGTAGCTCAGTGGTTAGAGCACTCATCTCGCAAGCGAGAAACCTGGGTTGAAGGCGAGGTGAAGCCTTAGGCACGTTTCCTTGCTGTACAAAACTACTAAAATTGGTCACATCAATCCACAGCGGTTTGTGGGACATTGCTGTGCACAATTGGCTGCTGCATTTTGCCCACAAATATAGACAATTCACTTTACAGTATCTTCTGTAAAGCGCTTTGAGACATCCAGAAGAAAAGTGCTATATCAATTGCAAGAATTATAAATTTATTACCACAAGGCTATCTCAAAAACTTCATGGGAATTTATCATATTTAATAATAGCGACTGCATTTTCTGGGTCAGTGTGGCTGCCAATTTGGCATTAACAATTTCCCACAAATAGCTATGAATTGAAAGTGTTAGATTGTATGAAAGCAACGGCAAATGTAGTTCTTTTTTTCCCCATTGAAAATGGGGCATAATTGAGACCACATGCTGTCGAGTTATATTTGCAGCATGCTCAGTTTCCCTTCTCTTCTCACAGGAATTACAGAATGAACAATGATGTGATTGCACCAGGCGGACACATCTCACAATGCTAACGCTTAACGCAAACAGGACAAATGTAGATGTCGCCTGTGAAACTGTGAGTACTTTTTTTTAATGGTTCTTTAAACATAAGGCTTGGAATTAGAGAAAGCTATTTGGCCCACCAAACATGTTGCTTCTATAGATCATGCATAATCTGCTGCTTTGTAGCTTCTGTCCTGTCTGTGTGATAACTGAGGGTGATATAAATGTTTCCTGATCCTCAGGTAACTAGGTGAATTCCAGAATATTTATTCTTGCTGTACATTTTCTCAGTTGAATCATGGTGTGTTATGATGCTTTCTCCTTGTGTCTGGATTCCACGTAAAAGAGTTCAGTAGCTGAGCAGATTAATGAAGGATTGAAATATCAGACCATGACGTCACTGGGGAGGTTGAGAAGAAAGTGCCTGTAACTGAACAATACAGGATGCATTATTTAAGATGTATTTGTCAGTTTGAAAATAGGATTAGAGTAATGTAAGATGATATTTAAGTGGGGGTGATCAGAGGAGTTCCTATAAACCCAACGTTGATACTAATTTGTCTGATTGATTCCCGAGGTTTTGCTGGAAGATATGAAATGACGGAAACACTGGATGAATGATAAGACCTGCTTTGTGAAACCTAAGCATGGCAGGCTTACAGCTCATGACACCTGCTTCATCACCAATGGGTCCCTTTTTTGGACTGCCATGGCAACAAGAAGCTATCCATGATAACATTTTTACACCAAGGAAATATCAGGTATATGTCGTCTATAAGGGTGCGGCACATTGAATAGATGGCACTATTTCCCTCCATAGGCTACACATAATCCAGAACTCTGTGGTCCGTGTGCTCTCCCGCTGGAGCGGGAGCACACATTAATGTACTTAGCTCCGTGACCCTATCTCCCCCATTCTTGCCTGACTCCATTGGCTCCCCATCACCCAGAGGATTCAATTCAAAATCCTGGTCCTCACATTCAAAGCTCTTCATGGCCTTGCCTCACACTACCTCTGCGACCTCCATACCCCCTACCAACCCACCCGCTCCCTGCAGCCTGCTCCATGTCCCCCAGCCCACCTGCTTCAGCATTGGCGGGTCAGCCACTCTGTCCCCAGCCTCTGGAATTCCATCCCGCAGTCCCTCTGCCTCGCCCCTCCCCCGTCAAATCCCGCTTCAACACCCTACTCATCAACAGTCCCATCAGTCACCCTAAATTCCCCCCCTTCCCTGCACCCTCCCTGTCCTCAGCTCAGCTCTGAAGCATCGTACAGCACCTTCGGACGTCCTCCTGATGTGAAAGGCTCTATACAAGTGTAATTTTGTGGTGGTGTTGTTGTTGTTACTAAATCTTTCCATCTGTCCCTTTTCTTTCCTCCTCTTCCCACCTATGTACACACTGTATTGTTCACAGTGCATCATATTTGTTACCCACGAGAATTGGAAGTCAATTGTCTCACTTCTGAAGCAAAGCAACAACAAAATTACATGTATAGAGCACCTTTCATGTAGGGAGGACGTCCCAAGGTGCTGAACAGTCAGGGGTCAGGACCATGGCGGGGGTGGCTGGAGTGGGGAGTGGAGGAAGCGAGCTGGGAGTGCGGCAGTAGGCACAATCGAAGAGGAGGGTCTTGAGACCAGCCGTGAAGGAGGCAAAGAAGGAAGCAAGGCAAAGGGACTGTGGGGTGGTGGTGTGGAGTGTGGGGCCAGCCATCGATTGGAAGTGCAGGTCGGGCGGACGACATGGAGCAGACCAGAGCTTGCTGAACAGAGGGGGCGAGCAGGTTGATAGGGAGTCAGCAGATTGGAGAGATAGGAGGGGGCAAGGCGATGAATGGTCTTGAAAGTGAGAGCAGCGTTAATAAAGTTTACTGAATTTCTTGAACTTCTGCTTCTTTTTCTGCTTAGAAAATCTTAGATTCATTAATGTACTTAGTTGTCAGTGGAGTTGGGTGAATCACGTTTTTTTTTGTAACGGCGCTCCAGTACTTACGATATATTTTTACTTGCAGGTTGAACTTCTAGAAGCAGCTTTGGAACACAATACCATAGTTTGTTTAAATACTGGCTCAGGGAAGACTTTCATTGCAGTGCTACTTACAAAGGAACTGTCTCATCAGATCAGGGGACAATTCAACAAGAATGGATCTCGGACTGTTTTCTTGGTTAATTCTGGTACGTGCAGCACTGGGGAAAAATTTGTTGAAAATTCTTCTTGGTATATTTAATACTTGATGTACCTGTTGCAGCTTGAATTGCAACTAAATGCTCATCAATTTATTACGCAACAACAAGGATTTCGATCCCCAAGAGAAGACATCATCTATCCCTCCTCTTTGTCCGTTCCTTTCCCATCTTCAAGTCACACCTGAATACCTTCCATTTTGACCGTACCTATGATCACTTCTCCCGGCTCGGAGTTGTGCTCTGCTACTTTCAAGCGCTCTGGGACACTAGCGCTCTATGTGAGGGGTGCTATAAAGCATATATGCAATAAGGCCAATAAAGTTTTATTCTTACAGTCACTCAGCCAGCTTTAGGAACTAAATAATTGTCATCTTTTCTAGTACCTTCTGTGGCTCCTCTAGCAGCAGCTGTGAAGACCCATTCAGATCTGAAGGTGGGGGAGTATTCCAGTATTGAGGATGTTGAGTCATGGACAAGAGAAGAGTGGTACAAATGCTTCATAGGACAACAGGTATTTGTTTCATCACCATTGCAGGGCCCAGTTAGTGTTTGGAATATTGCCCAAAGAGTTTGTACTAGTTAATTAGGGTTAGAAAATGTGAATCCAACTAATCAACTGTTTCTAGTGCCTCATAAATTGTCTATGCTTGACCTGTGATTGCTCGGACTTCACTCTGATGTTAAAAGTATTCCATCGACTGGCTCTAGCATCCTTCACATGACGAGCACATTTTTTTGCAGCAAACGAAATGTACTTACCTGTTCAGTTTCAGATTAGTCTGACTAATTGCCCAATCTGAAGTGTTCTTTAAATAACTTTAGACATTTTTGGGGGGGCGGTTTTTGATTTAATTGTACAAAACGAACAATCCTAAAGTTAAGCAGGATGATGCATGTGGCTTGATTTCACTTGAGTATATAGCTATCCATGTGAAGGACACAGGCTCTGGCCTGCTCCGTGCCTCCCGCCTGAACCTACCATCAGTGGCCAGGCTTTCAGCCTCTCTGCCCCACACTCTGGAACTCCATTCTGCAATCCCTTCGCCTCGCTTCTTCCCTTTCCTCCTTCAAGACTGTCCTCTTTGACTGTGTCTTCTGCTCCCCTCCTAACTCTCCCCCCTTTCCTACTCTCCTTCTCCATGCCCCTACTCCGACCCATCCCCCCTGCTCATGTCCCGACCTAGCTGTTCAGCGTCTTGGGACGTCCTCGTCCAGCGCCTTGGGGCGTCTCAAGACATGAAAGGCGCTCTACAAATGTAGTTTTGTTGTATATAACTGCAAGTTATTGTTGTTTAGTTCCTTGCCACCTAAGTAAGGCTTGTAAATAATTTATGTGCGCTACAATAGCAGGAGTTTTCTAAAGAAACTGGTACAAACAAAACAAGTGTTCCCTGAGGAGAACTGCAATTCAACCTGATGAGTATGTTCTCCTAATTGCTGTTGTCTTTCTAGGTGCTAGTAATGACTTGCCACGTCTTCTTGCACATCTTGAGAAAGGGTTTTCTTTTCCTGTCCAAAATCAACCTGCTGGTGTTCGATGAATGCCATCTTGCAATTAAAGATCATCCCTATCAGGAGATTATGAAGGTAGGATATCTGTCACCAACACTGTTTCATTGCTGAGTTGTAAATGCATTACTTTCACCTGTGCCCAGGTAGTTTGACTGCAGAAGCATTTGGCCTTTGCATTTGAAGTATTTGAAGCTCCTATTACAGTAATGCAGTCATAGAATTTTACGACACAAAAGGAGGCCATACAGCCCATCTAGTCTGTGTCGGCTCTTTGAAAAGAGCAACTCAATCCCCGTGCCCCGCTTTCTCCCCATAATCAACAGACCTCTTCTCCCTAAATAAAGATCTAATTCTCTTTTAAAAGGTGTTATCGAATTGGCCTCCACCACCTTTTCAGGCAATGCATTCCAGAGTCGAACAACCCACTGAGTGAAAAAATTTCTTCTCAGCTCCCCTCTGCTTCGTTTTTGGTAATATTAGGCAATTATATTCATAGATTCATAGAATTTTACGGCACAAAAGGAGGCCATTCGGCCCATCTAGTCTGTGCCAGCTCTTTGAAAAGAGCGATTCAATCCCACTGCCCTGCCCGCTCCCCATAGCCTAATAGACCTGTTCTCCCTAAATAAAGATCTAATTCCCTTTTAAAAGTTGTTATCGAATCAGCCTCCACCACCTTTGGCAAACACAATCATTTAAGAAAGATTAGACTTCACCAATCCCATAGTTTTCCAAATATTGTTTCCACTTCATAAATGATCTGCAATTTAGTAAGTCTTTTGCCCTGACCGAGGAGTAGAAGTATGGAGTACCTCCATAACTATGTAGTAGTCTGGTGGTGGAGTGGAAAAATAAGTTGGAGGAACTTCACCATACATAGAATAAGTCTGTCCTAGGTAAACCAGTACCCTTTCTAAGGAATTAAGTGAAGGCTTAACTCTATTGACAGGAATGGGAGAATGAGATTAATATAATTAAGCCCTCTTTGGCCTTGCCACCCTACCTCTGCGGCCTCCTAACCCCCTGCCAACCTATCTGCTCAGCGGGCTCTGGCCTGCTCCATGTCCCCCGACTCCCCCACCATCGACAGGCAAGCCACTCTGCCCCCAACCTCTAGAATTCCATCCCGCAGTCCATCTCCTTGCCCTCTTCCTAGCCTCCTTCAGGTCCTGCCTCAAGACCTCCTCTTCGATGGTGCCATCCCTCCACCCTCCCCGATCCCAGCTCGGGTCTGAAACACTGACCGTCCAGCACCTTGGGATATCCTCCTGACGTGAAAGAAGCTGTACAAATGTAATTTTGGTGTTGTAATAAGCAACTGTTGGATGGGTTGGGTTTTGTAATTTGTATTACCAAAGTGAAGGGGAAAGAAGATGGTGATAAGTTCTCTGGGTTTGCAAAAAAGGCGTTTTGAATGTGGTGAAGTAAATCGTACTCTTTTAAATCATGGGATTGTAGGGATGGGGGAAGAACAGTAGCTGTGATTCTCACAGGGAATCAAAGAAGGAAGTTCTGAGGAACATGCTTACCTAATATTATTGTTATCAAATGTTCTGTCCTGATATTGCAATAAGTGAAGGTTCCTTTATATAGTTTGCAAAGGGAAATTCACGTTGTCTGTGTCAGGAGACTGGGAGATCTTGAACTTGAAAATGTCACCTCCATTTAACTATTGTGAATGAGCCAACTGGCGGAAGCTGAACGGTTCTAACCTATTAAGGCCAGGGGGACAATGAGATGGACTATGTGCCTCAATGTCAAGAAATGCAAGTGTCTTTGAATGAATATTGCTCAAAGCAATCCAACACTTGCTTCTTAATCTCATTGAATGGACAGCATCATTCCTGACCCACAACATTCTAATGTAATCAAGTACTCCCCGAGTGGATTGTTTAATGTTAAAGTCAGGCATAAAGATCCAACAGTTGTGTCTTTCTCCCTTACTGTCTTTTCCACCTTGCTCTGAGATGCTAAATATACATATAGACAGACAGACCTTTCATTACTGGCTTTCATCTGCCATTCCTGTTCTTTGTTGCAAGCAGAATTCATTTGCATTATTGAATGTGTCAGTTTGATTGATTCTGACTAACCCTGTGGGCGTAGAGGCTATGGAAGTATTTGTTGGAATTTTTATTGCAGCGCATGAGAATTGTAGCCCCAGCTTGTCGTTTTAGAACAACTTTTATTTGCCTCCCCACCCACTGCGCATAAAATACTGTTTAAAATATATGTAAGATACTTTTTCTCATACGCTATGTTTAACAGTTCCCATCTTTAAATTCAGTCAAGTGGAAAGCATTGGTCGATGACTTAATTTGCTGCTGCACATATGTTGAACTCTGTTGGGTGCAATGTGAAGTCAAAATCTTTTTTCTTATTAAAAGGGCTCAAATGCTTAATTTGATGCTAGCTATAGAATTGCTAATGTTGCGTGATTCATCTAGTCTTGAATCGCATGAATTGTTGTGCAGGAAAAAAGCAAGTTGAATTACAATGTTGAGGTATGGTATTGCTAAAGCAATATAACTTGTATGTGGACTTGTCAATCCTTTGTTGGCCCGTCTAACTTGCAACTCTGAATCTGTGGTGTGATCCCCTGTATCTTTTGAGTTCTTGTGCAGCCAGAAGGAGCATTGTCATTGGCGGTTTCTTTCTGTTAAATAGATGTGCGAGGAGAACCCATCATGCCCTCGAATCCTGGGACTTACTGCCTCAATACTAAATGGTAAATGTGACCCTTCTGAACTGGAGGAGAAGATTCTGAAGCTGGAAAAGATTCTCCGAAGCAGTGCAGAAACTGCCACTGACTTAGTGGTGTTGGACAAGTGAGTTATAGATACCTATTAGGTTCCAATATTTTGTGCTTCTGATATAAAGATGTGCTTTGTGGGGATTGAGGCAGAAGTGTGACTTCTTTCACTGCTGTGGTATCAGGGATGATAGAGTGAATCTTTTATTTTAGTCACTCCACATGTGCTGGCTTAATGAGCACCATGTAAAATGTGTTGGGGGCTTTGCATTATACCTCACTGTATTGGTACCTTGTTCCTATGAGTTGCAAACAGTTGAATTCCAAATGAAGGTGATGATAACTCCCTGTGCTGTTATTACACTAATCTGCTCTGAACAGATGCAGTAGGTATTTGCCCAAGTTTAGGGTAAGCTTAGGGTCTGTCTGTGTGAAGTGATAATTGACATGACATAATTCTCCACAGAAAGCTGAGAATTGTTTGCTTTATTTGTTGGGAAGAGGAGTCGAGATTGTTGGGAAATGTTGAAAGGTTGCTAGTGATTTCTGAAGTTGTAATTCATTCCTTTTAATCTCTTAACCACAGGTATTCGTCTCAGCCTCATGAAGTTGTGTTAGACTGTGGACCATACGTGGATAAGAGTGGGCTATATGAAAAGCTTTTAATGGAATTGGACGAAGCACTTAATTTTATCAATGACTTCAATAACATACCTGCACACTGTGATGATCGAGGTCCAACTTTAATTCCTAAGCAGGTATGGTAGCAGGAGTTACCAACTGAGATGTAGCTATTGGAGTTTGTCTGCTAAGAATGTTAGATTGACTTCCCTTTAATATTTTTCCAGAGTTCTCCTTGTGTTTCTATAGTTGAATGCAAAATCAGATTGGCAGAGATTCAGGAACATTATTGGGTGCAGCATAAGACCAAAATAAGAGTGCAATTATAAGGTGGAACTGGTTACCAGGAAGGGTGGCTGAGACCAGGATATGTTAAAGAAACTGCTCAATGCTATGATGGGAAGACAGAAGGGTTGTGGTCTGGAAGGATGAGATTCACAGTGGTTGAATACTCTGGTAATAACCAATGCCTAAACTGACTAAATGCCACTTAAGTGAAGTTCTTAAAGGAGATCAGCTCATAGAATATTAAACCAGTGGAAGGAAGAGGGCATCGGTGATGACAGGGGATTCACATTCTCATTGGGGAGATCTTGAATTTCACCAGGAAACCTTATTAGTTAAAATAATTTATTCTAAATTTTATTTATTATTATTTCATTCTCTGAGAAGCACGGAAAATATTTCGCCTTTTAACTGGTGATATTTTCTTCAACTTATTAAAAGACCAGCACTTTTCTAGTAGATGCCTAAGAGGATACAACTACAAAAAAATTACATTTGTAAAGCGCCTTTCGAGTCAGGAAAACATCTCAAGGTTCTGAACAATCGGAGATCAAGATCCGAGCGTTGAGATGAGGAAGAGTGGAGGGGGTAGGATGGCAGCTGAAGGCACGGTCAAAAATGGGGAGGACAACCATAACCATAATGTTCACTCACTCCGTGACTGTTTGTGGGACACTGCTGTATGCAAATGGCTGCCGCGTTTTGCCCGCAGAATATACAGTCAATTCACTTTACAGTATATTTTATAAAATGCTTTGAGATGTCTCAAAGACGTGATGAGGCGCTATAACAAATGGAAGGAAGATTATTCTAATATGCAAGCTAACTATAATGAGTGTTGCTATTTAATACGTAACTTGTCTTTGCTGTGTCCCTTCCCCAATCCAATAACCTTCCTTGCTCTAGGTGCTGGTAGACTGTCGTGCAGTACTGACTGTTCTAGGACCTTGGTGTGCAGATAAAGTAGCCGGGATGATGGTCCGAGAACTGCAGAAATACATCAAACACGAGCAGGAGGAGTTGAACAGGAAGTTCCTTTTGTTTACAGACACTCTTCTGAGAAAAATCCATGCACTGTGTGAAGAGCACTTCTCGCCTGCCATGCTTGATCTGAAATACGTCACTCCCAAAGTCAACAAGCTGCTTGAAATCCTCCACGAGTACAAACCTTTTGAACGGCAGCAATTTGAAAGCGTTGAGTGGTACAACAACCGAAACCAGGACAATTACGTCTCATGGAGTGATTCTGAGGACGAGGATGAAGATGAAGAGATTGAGGAAAAGGAGAAAACTGACACTAACTTCCCTTCCCCGTTCACCAATATATTGTGTGGAATTATTTTTGTTGAGAGGCGCTATACAGCAGTTGTCTTAAACAGGTAAGCGATCAGTTTGGAGTTGGAACTCAAAGTAAAACTATGGTTTTTGATAATCTGAAGTGGCTTTGCCGTGTTTTGAGGGTTGATGTATCAGAAGCCCGCTTAGTAATGATGTCCGCTGTGACAACAAAAGTATCTGTTTGACATCCATGAAGGCAGCTCATAGACTCCCACAGTTTTACACAAATTGAAAAGCTTCTGAGTGAACCGGCTCATGATTTAGATGAGGTTGGATGGATACCGCTGAGCCATGAAGTGTTGCCCTTGCCATTCATGCCTTCATCAATGTGTTACTGATTTAGAATATCTAAAGCAATGTTGTGAAGAATCTTGGGCAGATTAAATGCCTGTAATCAGTTTGTGATGTCACACATCTAACCATTAAGGATGGCATTCAGCTGTCAACATTCACCCAAGGAAGGCCTGTAAAAACACCATTAAAACATCCTGCAAGTTTCAGACAATAAAATTGCTTTGCTAAGTGCTGTTGCTCTTCTACAAATGCAAAGCACTTCAAGTCTTGACTCTCCTTTCATTAATTTTATCTATGTAACTGAGAACCTGTCAGATTTGATTTATTTTTCATTATTCATAATACCGCTGCGTTTAATTTTTTTTAAAAAAAAGGTTGAGCACAAGTCTGCAGTGGTAATATTCTGATCTCGGGATTCGCCTGCTTCAGATTCTTTCCAGTCTTTGGTGGAAGTATTTGGATCCCCCTTAAAGAGATTCTCCCAATAGTTTTCACTTCTCTTTTGGCTCACTCATTAGGCAGAATATACATTGGGTGTATAATTCTGGCTTTTCCATGCCTTATTGGTGGTTCCTTTGGTGTGTGTCCTATATTTGCTACAGTTCTTAAACGAGCTTCAATAACTTACGTTACACGATGCCTTTTGCATTGGGAAGATGTCTCCAGGCACCCGATGGATAGGGATTTGGATCCGAGCTGGGGGTTGGGATCAGGAGGGGTGGAAGGCAAGGATGGGAGGGTGACCGAAGATGCAGAGGAAGTTCTTGAGACGTGCCTTGAATGAGGCAAGGGAGAGGGCGAGAAGGGAAGGGACTGTGAGATGGAGTTCCAAACATTGGGGTCTGAGAGGCTGAAGGCCGGACTGCCAATGGTGGGGCAGACTGGACAGGTGATGTGGAACAGGCTGGAGTCTGCTGAGCTATGGGAGCAGACAGGTTGATATGGTTTCAAATTGTGAGTTGAGAATTTTTCACATTGCTGCAAGTAAATCTCAGATTTCCATTGAAACAGCCATTTTCAGCACAAATAAAGTGATTGTAGTTCTGTATTCTACATCTCTACATGATGAGAATTCACATGAACATCTTGTCCAACTCCCAGGCTAATAAAGGAAGCTGGCAAGCAGGATCCAGAGTTGTCTTATATTAGCAGCAATTTCATAACCGGTCATGGTATTGGAAAGAACCAACCTCGGAACAAACAAATGGAAGTGGAGTTCAGGAAACAGGAAGAGGTAAAAGATTTTGATTCTTTTCAAAATAAAAAATCTTTTAACTTGTAAAGTTTGCCTTTTTTTTTTACTTCTTTTCTACCAAACAGATACTTTGATGTTTGGGGCCTTACATGTGTCTCCCCTCTTCCAGTCCTAAAACAGCTGGCTCCTCTTTCCTCTCCTTCCTCCTCCTCCTCAACATCCTAACCTAAATAGTCTTTTGGTCATGTTTGAGCTTGGATAGTGATTGAATGCAAGTTGATAATGCCATCATACCCAAGCCCCATTCTATTCTTCCCTGACATTCACATGCGCAGTTGATGCTGAACTGGTCTTGTGTTGAATCAGTTGATCGCACTCTTGCCTCTTGGAGAGTGAGGTTGTGGTCAAGCCTCATGTCAGGTCTCATTGATAGCCCAGGACTGTCCTCATAATCCTTGCATTTGATATAGCAGCTCATCAAGTCGTCAATGTCTCAAGAGTGCTTCACAGGGTGTACTCTAACGTGGTGTGATTGTGCACTTTGTTGCTGAACAGTCCAGGAATGGTGAAGCGCTGTACTGTACTGTCAGCAGTGCTATCCCTCAGATGAGGCATTCATATCCTGTGACACTATTCGAGAAGAGAATGGGAGAGAAAAGTTATTGTACACAATTCTGACCAACACCAAAACCAACTTGATTGTTGGAGCAGCCTTACTACTACAGTCCCAAAAGTAATAAAGGTTTTTTTCCCCTCTCTCTCTCTCAAATTGTTCCAGGTGCTGAGAAAATTTCGTGCTCATGAGACCAATTTACTTATTGCCACTAGTGTTGTTGAGGAGGGTGTAGATATTCCAAAATGCAACCTGGTGGTTCGGTTTGATTTGCCTACAGAATATCGCTCTTACGTGCAATCCAAAGGCCGAGCCAGAGCTCCCATCTCGAATTACATCATGCTTTCAGATTCAGATAAAATCGAGGACTTCAAGGAGGACCTTAAGACTTACAAAGCAATCGAGAAGGTACCTATGGTTTGGCAGCTTTGTAATTCAGGCAGTCTCGGGATGCTGGACGAATTAACAGAGTCGTACTTTCCAGTTATTAATAGTAATAATAATAATTCTTGCATTTAATATTGCGCTTTTCACATCTTCCAGACGTCTCACAGCGCTTCACAGAATATATTGTGAACTGAATTGACTATATTTGTAGGCGAAACACGGAAGCCAATTGCGCACAACTGTGTCCCACAAACAGTCATGGACTGAGTGATCAAATAATAATTTTTTTGGAGGAGTTATTATTGGGCGTTTGGAGTAAGGAAACTTGCCCAAAGTTTTGCCCTTCCTGACATGTTTCACTTCAATAAACAGTAATGGTTGTTTGCCATAGGTTATTTGCCAATCGGCTCTATTGGGAGAAGAAAGCTCTTTACCCCACGCTTAGTTGAACTTTATAATATAATAATTCTTGCATTTGATGTCGTGCCTTATCGTGTCATTGAGACGTCTCAAAGTACTTCACAGAATATGCTGCTGAGGCGGCAGCCAATTCCACATAGCAATTGTGCGCAACTTGTACATGAAAGGCTGTTATTTTAGTTTATCAGATTTGTGATCGGTCGTTTGTCAGAAATTGCATAGAATCTACTGTACCAAGGCCGTTCACTCAGGCCATATAGACCATCAAATACAGCAAATTAGCCGCCATACATTTCCCCCTCCCATTCATAGCCAAGTAAAGAGCTGAGGCCTACAGAATAGAACATTTTTTGGTGCATTTGTAACTGTACCAGATGCTTCAGGACAGGTTAGACAGAAACAACAACAGAAGTTGCTGAGAAAACTAAGCAGGTCAGGCAGCATCCATGGAGACGGGAAAGTGAATCAACGTTTCGGGTCCACAACCCTTCGTCAGAACTGGTTCTGGATCATGGACCCGAAACGTTGACTCACTTTCCTTTCTCCATGGACGCAGCCTGACCTGCTGAGGTTTCCCAGCAACTTCTGTTTTTGTTTCAGATTTTCAGCATCTGTAGTATTTTGTGTTTTCGTAGAATCATAGAATTTTACGGCACAAAAGGAGGCCATTCGGCCTATCTAGTCTGTGCCGGCTCTTTGAAAAGAGCAACTCAATCCCACTGCCCCGCGCTCTCCCCATAACCTAACAGACCTCTTCTCCCTAAATAAAGATCTAATTCTCTTTTAAAAGTTGTTATCGAATCGGCCTCCACCACCTTTTCAGGCAATGCATTCCAGATTCGAACAACCCGCTGAGTGAAAACATTTCTCCTCAGCTCCCCTCTGCTACGTTTTGAAACCATTTTAAACCTGTGACCACGAGTCACAGATTCGCCCACCAGTGGAAACAGTTTACACAGCATCACCTTTCAAGTCAGGAGGAAACAATGGGTGCGCTCTGATGTCTCCCTCACCCAAGGAGCTAATAAAGTACATGTGAGCCTGGACAGAGGTAGTAGGCTATTCTAAGTCAATCAGAAGAGCATAATCTGCTCGTCTCCCGATGCTCTTACACATGCACCGTTCAGCAACAGAGAGTATTGTTCAGGTTAGATAGAGTACATCTTAGATACAGTGGAGATCATCTTTCGCACTGATAATAATAATCCTTGCACCAAAAACAGAGAGCTGGGAAAACTCAGCAAGTTAGGCAGCATCCATGGAGAAAGGAAAGCGAGTCAAGGTTTCGGGTCCCCACGACCCTTCATCACAAGTATTTTGTATAATAATCCTTGCATGTAATTTGGGGCCTATTTATGAAGATGGGGAAGCAAGAGGCAAAGCCGAAGGATAGAGGAGAGGGAGAGACTTTCACAGTTTTCGTTGGCTAGGAGATTGTACAGTACCTGATTGAGTGGCTGTGTGGAAAATTGATGTATCTGTGTTGGTCTCTCCCTAAGATTCTACGAAATAAGTGTTCAAAGTCTGTGGATTCTGCTGATGTGGGGGTGGAGCCGGTTGCTGCTGATGATGATGTGCTTCCACCGTATGTATTGCGGCCAGAAGACGGAAGCCCCCGAGTCACGATCAACACTGCCATTGGACATGTCAATAGGTAAACGGAGTGGACATTGATTCCAACCCAGTCACAAATTTATAACATAATAATCCTTCTATTTGATATCATGTCATTGAGATGTCTCAAAGCGCTTCATGGAATATGCTGCTATGTCTAGGTCAAAATACACAGTGTATTTTGCGAATAGGAACAAAGGTATTAAGGGATATGGGGATAAGGCGGGTAGGAGTTAGATTAGAAGATCAGCCATGATCGTACTGAATGGTGGGGCAGGCTCGAGGGTCCGAATGGCCTACTCCAGCTCCTAATTATATTCTTATTTCAAACATTATTCATGTTCTCAAGCGTTTGGATTGTTTCATTTTGTGGCTTGTGATGTTGTAGCGTAAACTCTAACCACTAATCCACACGAGTTTGTAGAGAATTTGCCTCGCAAGCGAGAGGATCTGGGTTCGAATCCCAGGCAAGGCGAAATGTTTGGCAAGTTTCCTTACACCACGCACCTCTGTTTATCTAGCAGTAAGTAGGAACAAGGTTGTTAGTTGTTTGGCGGATAGTTTTTGTGGGGTTAATAATTCCTTTAAAAACAATTGGCCACTATATTCCATGACTGGGGCACTGCTGTGCCCAATTGTCTGCCGCGTTTCACCCACAAAATATATGGTCATTTCTCTATAGTATATTCTGTGAAGAGCTTTGAGACGTCTCGAAGACGTGATAAGGTGGTATATCAAATACAAGTACTAGTATTATTATTATTTTGTGAATACTGTACTTATATTCAGAGGTTTATAACTTGAGAATGATTTGTGATGCTTACAAATTTCCAGGGAAAATTTGCTGGGAGTTTTGTAAGTGAGGATAAGTGGCAACTCTCTGAGGCAAATTCTCTGGGGTGATTATTCCAACAACAACATTAACTTTGATTTATATATTTATATTCCATGTCGGGCGGCGTCTCAGAGCGCTTCAAATTACATATTTGAATTACAAAGTTTGAATTACATATTCGATTACATAGTTGAATGGTTTTTATGTGTTCAAAACTGTAAGAGCAAGAATGCAGTAATACATTTGAATCCTGTTGATGTGGTGCCTTCAATCCTGTATAGCCTTAATCCCCCTGGTGGACATAAATATGTAATACAATTGCCTGGGTTCACGCTTGTTGCCTTGTGATCACCAGCCAAATAAATGATTTCCTCAGTGATTGCATTGATGTGGGTGACTTCATGATGCGGGTTTACTGGCCTTAAAGAAATATTTTGCAGAGTACTTTAGCACGACATATTCACGTGGTGCTCTGCCACTTTCCAGCGCTTGGGGGCACGACTGTGTGAGGGGCTTTAGATAAATACAAGTTGTTGTTGACAAAATACAACAAACGTCACATCGAAGGGATGTGAGTTCTATTTCTTGTTTCCCATTGATGTATAAAAATACAAGCTGGAGACAGATTGCTTCAGCAAAACTGAAATCGCAGCAGTTGGTCGAGCATCAGACAGCGAAAGATGGGTTAACAGTTCAGCATGTCCCCTCACAATTTGGATAGGTTTCTAACCTTCCCGAGTAAAAAAGCTTCATTGTTGGTGCAAGTGATTGGCAATGGGCCCTGTGTTATGTTTCTCATTAGTATTGTGAGTGCAATTGGTGTGTGCTGTAAAGTGGCAATCTATCATGATTTGGGGTCACATTGATTACCAGCTTTGTTCTATACAAATGGAATTTTGTTGTTGTGGTTTAAGACCTCATGGGAACCCTGCCTTGCATTTTCAGAGCACCTGCACTTTTAAGCCGATATTGCCATTATTGACATTGGTGTTTTGAACGTTCCTGTTTTTCAGTCTTTCATTTCTCTTATTGAAAACAAGATTTGTTTTCTTTGACTTTTTATTGCAGCTTTTATTTTCTTACCTGGTTTAAAGCTTCCTTAAAGCTTTCTTTCCTCCCCACCACCACCACACCCGCCCTCACTCTACTGTATACATATGGAATACACTGAATATGCATTGTTGATGTATTGAATATGAATATCTATTTATGATTTGGTGGGATTTGCCCTTTGAATAAGCAGCCCTCAATTGTGTACTCTACTGGGATGATTATGTATTTTGTACTTGGGAGTGTGGAGTGAGTACCTAACCCTCCTTGTGTTCCTACAGATACTGTGCACGGTTGCCAAGTGATCCATTCACACATTTGGCTCCGAAATGCAAGACTCAAGAGCTGTCAGACTGTACTTTTCAATCAACTCTCTACCTTCCCATCAATTCACCCCTTCGCATCCCAGTAACTGTAAGTTAACACTTATTGGCCTTCTTAGCAGTCTTCTATAGAAAGATACGAGTTCAGTATATTCACCTTATATGTTCAACTGAGTATGTTGCCCATCATTTCAAGTGAAGTTATTACTGGTGTCCTGACGGAGCGTCTTGTCAAGTCCTGGGTAAGGTCTAGGTTTCTCCAGATGAATGTCCACAAGACCCAAGCCCCTCCTGCTTGGCTATCGTTTGTGCCTCCATACCTCAGGTACTGACAGTATCACGAACCGGAAATGCTATCATTTTTTATATCTTCCATTCTCTAATAGGGTCCTCCAATGCCCTGTACAAGATTAGCTGAGAAGGCAGCAGCCCTTCTCTGTTGTGAAAGACTGCATAAAATAGGTGAGTAACTAATCAGTTTCCCTTCCTTCCTTAGTCTTTGTTCTCGGCGGATATGAAAGTGTAGGAGAGTGATGCATTGTTTTGTCTGAACAGGTGAGCTAGATGATCACTTGATGCCAGTGGGGAAAGAAACCGTGAAATACGAAGAGGAGCTTGATTTGCACGATGAAGAAGAAACCAGTATTCCTGGGAGACCAGGTTCCACAAAACGCAGACAGTGCTACCCTAAAGCGGTTAGTGTGGCAACATCAACATCCACCTCTCTGTAGATGGACGTCCTTGAGTGCGTTAAACAATTGCTTTTCTATGGAGCGGTAATCTATTCCACAGCCGAACAAGTGGAGCGAGGGCTGTCTCGCAAGGCTTTAGATCACACTGCACTTCAGATGGTATCTGATCTAATTCCTAGCTTCACCTTGAGATATAAATGTGATACTAATCCTTGCATTTGATATCGCGCTTTTCACAACTTATCGACGTCTCAAAGCGCTTCACAGAATAGACTGTAAAGTGAATTGACTGTATTTGTGGGCGAAACGTGGCAGCCAATTGCGCACAGCAGCGTCCCCACAAAAGTCCTGGACTGAAAATGACCAATTATTATTGTGGTTTTTGGGTGATTTTTTGGGAGGGGCTATTATTAGGTGTGTGGATAAGGAAACTTGCCCAAAGTTTCGCCCTGATCTGGCTGGATTCAAACACAGGTCCACATCTACAGGCGTATAGGGATATGCTTTGTTTCTTACAGTGATTTGTACTTAGTTCAGCTATGTGAAGGACATTATGTTTCTTCCCCTTTGCTTTTTTTAAACCACCTGTAAGCAACAGCACCGGTGTATAGCTCAATACTGCACCCCTCATCCATGCGACTCCCTTCCTCTAGTCTCCATCTTGCCCATTCTGTGGAGTCCTGCAGCTCAGCGGTTAGAGCACTCGCCTTACAAGCATGAGACCTGTGTTCGAATCCAGGCAAATCAGGGCGAAACCTTGGGCAAGTTTCCTTACTCCACAAGCCTAATAATTGTCCCTCAAAAAACAAATGGCCATTTCAATCCACGACTGTTTGTGCAACGTTGCTGTGCGCAATTGGTTGCTGCGTTTCGCCCACAAATATACAGTCAATTCGCTTTACAGTATATTCTGTGAAGCGCTTTGAGACGCCTAGAAGGTGAAAAGCACTATATCAAATGCCAAGGATTATTATTATTATTATCCTGTAGGGTCCGGCGATATATCTGTTATATCCAATATAATTTTCATATTGATATGCCGATATCGGAATTTAAAATATATTGATATATCGAAAAAAAATCGGTATATCGTAAATATCGGTATATTGTTTCCGGCATTGCAACCTCCTGGGCCGAGAGCATGGAATGCGCGCGCACTGAACTACAAGACCCAGAATGCTCATCTCTATACACAATGCACAGACCAAGGTGCAAGCCGCCATATTGTATTCATAGTTCTCGAATACAATATACAGGTATACAAGGGGTGGGGGGAGAGGGAGGGAGAGATGGGGGTGGTGGGGGGGGTGGAGGGGGGTGAGAGAGATGGGGGTGGGGGGGGGGGAGAGGGAGGGACGGGTGGGGGTTGGAGAGAGGGAGGGAGAGATGTGGGGGGAGAGGGAGGGAGAGACGGGGGTGGGGGGAGAGGGAGGGAGAGATGGGGGGGGGATGTGATAATGTACAGTATATTAGATAGATAGAGATGAGGGGGGATGTGAGAGAGGAAAGACACACAGACATAGAGAAAGAGAGAGATGGAGAGAGTGAGTGTGAGAGACACAGATAGAGAGAGAGATATTTACCTCCTGAGGAGATAGGCCCCGAATGTGCACGCACCTCCAAACGGGCGCGCACCCCGAATGCGCGCGCATGCACAGTATAAAACCCCCAAAATATCAGTATATATCGATATGAGCCCATCGATATATCGAAATCAGAAAATTTCCATATCGACGGACCCTGTTATCCTGTCTGTTTCAGGCCTGTTTCAAAACCTCCTCTTGAACAGCACCTATGGTTATGTACCCTTTTCCCCCTTTGCCATGCTCAGTGACTGACCCAGTCTCTTAAGCATTCAGGCGTTGTTGTCCTGCTCCACTACCTTTGCCAATTTGCTCTTTAACTGACTTAGTGATGTGAGAGTCTCCCCACTCTGTATCTAATATTCTTTTACCCCCAAGCTATTGTCCAGTAAGGCCTCAACTCTAAGCAGTGTTGTGAGTAAAGTTGTGATCTTGGACTCGATTGTGCTGTGGAACCTCAAGAATACGGTCTAGTGTAGGATATTTGGGGGAGAAACGTTTCCTAACGTTTGTCGATTTAAAAAGTGGTGCTAAGAATGTTGCATTTCCTATCTTAGCTTTATTTTGTTCCACCCCGAACTCTTTTACCTCCCCTTCGTGTTTCACCCCTTCCCAAACATTCCCCTCCCAGCTCGGGTCAAACGCCTCTTGTTTAGCGCCTTGGGACGTCCTCCCGACGTGAAAGGCGCTATATAAATGTAAATTGTTGTTGTTGTTGTTGTTATTTATACTATATCTCAAAGGCTTTATTGGAAACTAGAAGTCAAGTCAGCTTATCACTGCTAGCAAGCACTGGTGCAGATCAGCTATTACATTTGCTACACAAGATGCTGTACTTCAGAGCAATTCATTGTGAAATGTTCCCATGTGATAAGACATAGGAACTAGAATAGGCCAGAAACAGACTCAGCCCCTTGAATCTGTTTCACCATTCTGTAAGATCATGGCTGATCTGGAGCTCAACTCCAATTGCCTGCCTTTGCCCCAAATTTGGTTGACACCCTGACCTAACAAAAACCTATCCACCTCAGTCTTGAAGAAACGCTGTCTCGGGTGCAAGAATTCTTCACTGTAGGTTTTCAGATATGTTGTGGAACTAAATTGATGTTGACTCACGATTCTTTTTTCCAGATTCCCGAATGTCTGAGGAATAGTTATCCCAAACCTAACCAGCCTTGTTACCTGTATGTGATTGGCATGGTGTTAACCACTCCTCTTCCCGACGAACTCAATTTCAGAAGGAGAAAGCTATATCCCCCTGAAGATACAACGCGATGTTTTGGAATACTGACTGCCAAACCAATACCTCGGGTAACTAGCCAATCTTCCCTCTCCTACCGTGTACTAGTGTTTTTTGAAGGCGGTCGAGCCTTTGGCCTCTCTGCCCCAACTCTTTGGAACTCAATCCTACAATCCCTCCGCCTCATTCCCTCCCTTGCCTCCTTCAAGACCCTTCTCTTCGTCCTTGCCTTCAGTCTCCCGCCTTTCCCCACCCAGCTCAGAGTCTGAAACACTGATTGTCCAGCGCCTTGGGACGTCCTCCTGACTTGAAAGGTGCTATGCAAACGTAATTTTGTTTTTGTAAGATTAGACTGTTCAAAGAATCAATATTTTCTCCCAAGCAAAACTATGAAAGTTAATCATTGAAGTAGCATGCTCTGTGCTGCAGTAATTAAGTTTTACCGAATACACATGTTTGTGTTATTAGATTCCTCACTTTCCAGTGTATACCCGTTCTGGAGAGGTTACCATATCTATTGAACTGCGCAAATTGAATTTCACATTGGGTGCGAAGCAGCTGGAGCTGATCACTAGGCTGCACCAGTATATCTTCTCTCACATTCTTCGCCTGGAGAAACCTGCACTAGAATTCAAGCCTACAGAGGCTGATGCAGCCTACTGTGTTCTACCTCTCGATATAGGTAAGTGCAAAGCATCATTTACGCCGTCCCCAAAGTGGCTGTTTGCTAAACGTATTATTTTAAAACTAACTGCTGTGTTCAGATTTGTCGTGTTAAGGGTTGGATTGTGCTCGCTCCTCTCTCTTCCACCACCCCTTTCCCCTCTTTTGTCAATTTCTTCCTTCTTAGCCCTTTAAATCGAGTCAGTGACATCTCCAGTCAAAGATTGGAGTCGCTACATTCTACCCTGTCTTAATGAGCAGTAAGAAACAATATGGTCAATTGACCAAGCTACTGTATGCCTCATTTGCAATGTGAATGTTTAGAATTCGACAATGTTTTAATGTCAATAATTTGGTCACTCAATACACGACTGTTAGCGATCAGTTCACTGCTGTGTGCAATCGGTTGCCACCTTTTGTCCACAAACTATACAGTCAACTCACATTAAAGTATCTTCTGTGAAGAGATTTGCGATGTCTCAAAGACTTGATAATGCCTTATCAATAGTCAGGATTGTTATTATAAATTTAATGCAGAAGTTAATGCACTTTTGTCAACACAGGTTTGGATATCACTGAATTACCAAAAACTTATCTTGTGAAATATTTGTGTCCTTAGTTCATAGTTCAAACCACTTGGACATCGACTTCTCCTTTATGGAAGATATAGAAAGATCGGAGGCACGCACAGGCATTCCCAACACGCAGTACACAAAGGAAAAGCTTTTCACATTTAATCTGGAAGATTACCAGGATGCAGTGATCATTCCAAGGTATGTATTGCTTATCATGTATGCTGGCTGCTTCGTGTCCAACAACAACAAAATTACATTTGTAGAACGCCTTTCACATCGGGAGGATGCCCCAGGGCACTGACACACATGTTTAGGCCTTGTTGCAGCAGAGTGATCGAAGGGTGCAGGCAGAGTAACTGATTGAATGATGAGGCTGCTTTGTTGTCACAAACAAATTGCCTGGCTGCGTTTAAGATGTGATTGGCTCAGTCTTTAGACTTTTTGCCCTGAAATCGGTTGGGAAAAAATGATCGACTGCAACCACTTTCAGACAATTCTGTGCTTTTTATTGTAACGATAATATGTCTCAAATTGCCTCATAGAAAACTTCATAGTCTTTGAGACACTTCGAAGATTTGATAAGGCACAGTATCAAATGCAAGGATTATTATTACTGACCCACCTACCAGTGGCACAGATTTGTTTGTGTTTATCCTGTTGTAACACCTTGGAATCTGGATGACCTGTATTATGACCACAAAATTACATAATATATGTTATAAATGTATTAATAAAATTATTTAAGAGTGAAGAAGGCTGTTCCTTCCAGAATGCCCTCCCTGCTTTTGCTCTCCATCCTAAAACAATAATAAATTGGTCATTTCAATCCATGACTGTTTGTGGGACACTGCTGTATGCAATTGGCTGCCACGTTTCACCCACAAAATACAGTCAATTCACTTTTCAGCATATTCTGTGAAGCGTATTGGGATGTCTAGAAGACGTGAAAAGCGCAATATCAAATAGCAACAACAATAAAATTTCACTTTCATGTCAGAAGGACATCCCAAGGCGCTGGACAGTCACTGTCAGATCCGAGCTTTGGAAGGGGGGATTAGGAGTTGCCGATTATTATTATTATTATTAATACACTGTAAAGCGAATTGACTGTAATTTTGTTTGGCTTTGGTTTATGCCATGAAATGACGAGGCAAGCTGATTAGTAAAGGATTTTACATTTCATGTGAGAGCTACAGCTATTAATACAATACAGTTACAGTATATACTTGGCATTTATATAGGGATTTTCACATTGGGAGGACGTCTCAAACTGCTTGACAATGTTGGGTGGGCACAAATGTTCACTATCACACTGGTAATCAACAAATCTAAAATCTCTCGCCTCCTGCTGTGGGCTACAACTTCCAGCTTGATATTTCAGTAGCTCAGTGACATGTTTAACTTATAACTTGTGATGTATTTTGCGCAGGTATCGAAACTTTGACCAGCCTCATCGTTTCTACGTGGCAGATGTGTACACCGATCTCACACCTCTCAGTAAATTCCCTTCCCCCGAATATGAAACGTTTGCAGAGTATTATAAAACCAAGTACAACCTTGATCTGACCAACTTGAACCAGCCTTTGCTGGATGTGGACCACACATCTTCGAGGTAAGGCTGTGTTGCAGCTAATGCAAGGTGGTCCAGAAGTCCTCTAGCGCCATCCGCAGATACTAAGATAATATTGCACTACAGGATATCTGATTTGTGGGCATTGATGGCTAGCTGCTCATAAATAGACCCTGTTTAACATCGTAGTTTGGTTCTTGCAAAGTAGTTTGGTTCTTGCAAAGTGTGACTTTAAGCGAAACAACATTTAAGCGAATACATTTTTCCCATAAAATGAATGTAAAAACTGGAGTTAGGTTCTTTGGGACATTTTTCATCAAAATTTTCTATAAAACAAATATTATCCTGCCTGCTCCCTGATTGCCTGCTCGGCTCACTCACTCCCTGCTGGTCTCACTCGCTGCCGGCCTGCTCACTCTCAGGTCCTAGCGCCATCAGGCCTCCTTTCCACCCGCCAAGCGACGTAATAGCAAACATCGCAACGTTAAATGAATTTATGTTCCCAATTTATCAGTAACGTAACAATGAAAAAATGTTAATCAATGCGATGTTAAGCGGGGTCTACCTGTATTTTAATGTCTCTAACCCATAATGAACTTCCTCCAAAGGCTTAAAGTGGCAAGAAATTTGATAATAGCTCATGGTTATTGTGTACAATATGTCCTGTATATAATATTTTGTGTGTAAATATTACATGTACAGCCATGCAGACCGGAAATTATTTTCTAAATTTTAAACAGCTCTACTCAGTTCCCCTCAAAATCTGTTATTTTGTGGAAGAATGGCTAAATCTGTCCTGATAACAGTAACCTGCAAGGTTGCATGCATTACATTTGGACTGTCAGTTGGTTAAAGTGTAGACTGAATTGCTTTCTCCTGTTGAATTGCTGTGTAATAAGAACATCTGGTTTTTTTCCGGCAGACTGAACCTTCTAACACCACGACACTTGAATCAAAAGGGAAAGGCACTGCCGTTAAGTAGTGCGGAGAAGCGCAAAGCCAAATGGGAGAGTTTGCAAAACAAACAGGTAAGAAGGGAGTTCAGCATCTTCTCAATTAGTTGCTTTGATACAGGTTAGTTAAACGCATTGGGTAAGCCTACATTTTCTACGTGTCTGGAGTATTGTAACTTCCTTTCTCAAGATCTGTTGCCACTGGCATTGACTTTGAATTGTCAGGTGACAGTAACAAGTGTTCAGTAACTATAATAATCCTTGCATTTGATATAAAACTTTTCACATCTTCTTGATGTCTCAAAGCGCTTCAGAGAAAATACTGTAATGTGAATTGGCTGTATATTTGTGGGTGAAATGCGGCAGCCAATTGCGCATAGCAGCGTCCCCACAAACATGGATTGAAATGACCAATTTATTATTTTCTTGAGGTATTATTATCAACAACAAAATTACATTTGTGTAGAGCGCCTTTCACGTCGGGAGGACGTCCCAAGGCACTGATCAGGCGTGTGCAGTAAGGAAACTTGCCCAAGGTTTTGGCCTGCAGAGAATCAAACCCAGGTATCTCGATACTGACTGGAAAAAGCTCAGCTACTTTTTAGGTCTCCACTCTTTGATATCTGGTCACGTGCTCGGTGGCTGGGTTCTGATAGTCCCGAAACTCTGGTACTCTCCCTCAATCCTTCAATCGACCGCACTTCTGGTCACCGTCCCCCTCCCCCTGGCTCGGCTCCGGTATTGTGAAGGGCTCTGAGGCGCCGCCTGTCATGGCGGGCGTTTTATAAATGCAAGTTGTTGTTGTTAATATTAGACTCTCAAGTCCCTCCTATTTGACTACGTCTTTGGTCACGTTCCACCCCTCCTGATCCCAACCACCTGCTCGGGTCCAAATCCCTGACAGTCCAGTGCCTTAGGACGTCCTCCCAACCTGTCGTGGTAATTTGTGGTTGTTGTTGGAGTCTTATGTGTCATAAGTAAATTCTTATGTGTATAAAATGACTCTGAGCCAGGGGTAGTGTGGAGGTAACCGTTAGCAAGGTCAAAAAGCAAGGTTTCTAGGTGGGATGTGAAAGTGGGGAGGGAGTGAGTTCTGGAGTTTCGGAGCATAGTGGCTAAAAGGACAGCCACTGATGGTGGAGCGGAGGGGCTGAAGGACGAACAGTAAGCCAGAGCTGGCCGAGCAGCGGCAGCGGGTGGTGGAGTTGGGGGGGTTAAGTAAATAGGGAAAGGTGCAAGGGCATTGAAGGATTTGAAAACAAGATCATATTACTGTATCATATTTAAAGAGAACGAATTGAAACAGGAGTCCTGTGGTTAGAGTACTCACCTCACAAACGAGAGATCTGGGTTTGATTCCCGGTGAGGCAAAACGTTGGGCAAGTTTCCTTATTCCACCTGTGTCTGTTTACCTAGCAGTAAGTAGGAACCTGTTTGTTAGTCAATTGGAGGATTGCATTTCCTTTTGCTAATTCCTTTTTCAAAACAATTAAATCCTTCAAAAATTTGATCACTGAATCCATAACTGCTTATGGAACATTGCTGTGCACAATTGACTGCTGCGTTTCACCTATAAAATAGATAATTCACTTGACAGTATATCCTGTGAAGCGCTTTGAAACGTCTTGAAGATGTACTAAGGCGCTATATCAAATGCAATGATTATTATTATATGTGTGGGATCTGCTCTTCTGTATCTTTAGTGATCAAAGGTTCAGTTAACTAATTTTAACTAATATTTTGCTCACCAATAAACAGTCAATTCACTTTACAGTTTATTCTGTGAAGCGCTTTGAGACATCTAGAATACGTGTAAAGCGCTACATCAAATGCAAGGATTATTATTATTATTATTTCCCTTCTTTATTTAAAGATTCTGGTCCCAGAACTCTGTGCTATTCACCCGATCCCAGCTTCCCTGTGGCGCAAGGCAGTGTGCCTTCCCAGTATTCTCTATCGTCTACACTGTCTGTTAACAGCCGAGGAGCTCCGAGCCCAAACAGCCAAGGAGGCGGGTGTGGGAATCGAAGCTCTCCCTTCAAACTTCAGGTCTGTTGCTCCATTTATCATTGTCATGTTTACTGCTAATTACATCAGTAAATACAAACAAATACCTAAATAAATGCTCACCAGCAAATAAGAGCAAACTACTCAAGGGAATGTTATTATAATTCTGTGCATTTATTTGTGAGGAATCCTGGGCTTGATTATTCAAGATATGTCGCTTAATGCTCTAGGCCAGTGGTTCTCAACCGGGGGTACATGAACCCCAGGGGGTACAAAATTACTTCCAGGGTGTACAGGTACACCCTACATTGATTTATTTAGCTTTCTTACTTAGCATTTTATAGCCTTCCAAATTGTATACTTAATTGTTATTCCCCTGGTTGTGTATGAGCTAGTTATTTTGTTATATAAGAAAAGCTTGGTCATAAATTGCAAGTGGAATGAGGGTGGTGGTGTGTGTGTATGTGGTTGGGTGGGGGGTACACGATAGTATTGAAAATTAATAAGGGGTACATTACTGGAAAAAGTTGAGAACCGCTGCTCGAGGCCATACAATGGTGAGTTGCCTGATGGTGGTGAGTGTTGAGACCCAATGTGAGCCCCGGAGATTTCAGTATTGTAGGGCAGTATTGTATATTGTCAGAGCTTGAGCGTTGCTGTGTCAGGTGTCTCGAGGCCAGTTCAGAGTGCTGTTCACCAGCCACTCTTGCCTGGTTTCCTGTAACGGAACCTGTGGCATCACCTGGCGTGTCCTGGCCCCACACTGACACACAAGACTCCTGATCGTTCACTTAGTGGTATCAGGGAATCGGATCACATTGGCCATCTTACAGCAAGCGGTGTGGCAGATGGAGAGTGGATGAAATCTACGCCAGGAATTCTGGTTGCCGTCCAGAGTAAATACGACAGAGTAAGTTTTTACAGTGATTACTGTATATACAATATAACAGTCCCCTTGGGAGTGACTTTACAGGGCTATAATCTAATAGAGGGGGTTCAGATGTCCTAACCCTCGAAAGCAAGTCTGGAGTAGTTTATAACGTCACCTGAACCCTTAGATTGGATTACAGTCTTGAATTTGCTTGTTAGTGTCTGTTTGTACAATTCATCAACTATGCATTTTGAAAGTCTGAGATTATTACTTCTGTTTCTTGCTTTTGGGTGAGTTTATCTCCGCTGTAACCAACGCCTATAAAGAAGGCTGTTCACCTTTGCGCAATACTTGTGGCTAACTTGTAGTAGACTCCAGGGAGGGTTTATTTATAGTTTGCCTCAAGGCTGTAACATTATCCCATGGTTTTGATGTCATTCAGCCATTGGAACCACAATCTTGTATTAACAATGCCCGTCCAATAAAAGTCTCTTCGCTTAAACTTGATCATCAGGACTGGAGCCCTCTGGGGCTGCAAGGATTGAAAGGGGTGAATTTGTTTAAAAGTGTCGATGATTTGACCAAACTGAAATTGTGAGAGGTGTTGTTCATTGAGTGATGGGAAGCAGGAGTGACACAGGAAAGGAAACCTTGAAAGAAAACTGAAGTGTTATGTGTACCGTGTTGGGAAATGACCACTGAGGGGCAGCACAGTGTTGGATCATGAGCTGGATTGTCAACCAGTACGCCTGGATCTCATTCCATTTGGAGTTGAATGTTAAACAGATTAGACCATAAGAACATAAGAAATGTTAAGACGAAAAAAAAACAAGGTCCATCTAGTTCACCTTCTATCTTTCTGACGCTCGCTTGCATGTGCGTCCCGAAATACCTGTACTATATCCCATAATGGTATTTCCTAAATGAAAACTATCTCATCCGTGTTTGAAGGAATCAACACGTCCTGCTTCAGCCGTCTCCTCAGGGAGCCCGTCCCACTTAGGGTTAGGGTTAGGTTCACTGTTCACTCACTGAAATAGAGTTTCCGTAGATTTGTGCCAAATTTACCCCTTCATTCGCAAGTCTTTGGTTGAAACAAGTTGAAACAGCCAGTCGGGATCTATATTGTCTAACCCCTTTAGAGTCTTAAAGACAGTAATCATACCTCCTCTCAATCTTCTCTTTTCCAATGTGAACATTTTAAACAGATTATACCAGAGCAGCTCCCTCCCCCCAAATGTCCATTGTCCTGGGTAGGTTTGGTAAATTCACTGTAAAAACCTCTGATAAATGGGGAAGCCCACGTGAAACCAGTATAATTCATAACATAAGAATTTGCTGGTGAAAAAGACCAAGGTCCATCTAGTTCGCCTTCTATAAACCTGACGTTAGTTTGGCATGTAGTGTCCCAAACTATATTGTTTCTCAAGATATGATTTTCTAGCATAAATCTATTTGAAACAACCAACAGTTTCTGCTTCTGCCGTCTCCCAAGAGGAAACCTGTTCCATAAGTTTACTACTTTCTCACTGAAGTAGTGTGGGGATTTGTTGTGAATTTACCCCACTTCAATTACTTAAATCACAGTTTGTCCTCTGGTTCTACTGTTCAGTACAAGATAAAGCAGCTTATCATGGTCTATATGTCTAGTCCCTCCAGAATCTGTAATATCGCCCCTCAACCTTCTCTTCTCCAGTGTTTCTCATTGCTCCTCATAGTCCAGTACCACCATTCCTTTCAGGCTTTATTGTTTTTGTTGTATCACCAAAGACCCAACTGCAGACTTCAGTTTGGAAGTTGTTAAATTGGTGGTGGTTTAGCTAGGCAAAGGCTGAGTGCATGTCTTACAATGGAAGTGCAGTCTGCTAGATAGAGAGCTTTAAATCAACCCTTTATGAAGATGGGGTAGTGCATGGCTCTGTTTCACTTTTTTGAATTACGTATTGTTTGACAATATTTTGTGTTGCCGTTGTAATTCCACAGCAATAATAGTAATAAGCCTTGTTGTTGATGTAGCGCTTTTCATGTTTTCTAGACGTCCCAAAGCGCTTCAGAGTATATTGTATAGTGAATTGACTGTATATTTTGGGCGAAGCACAGTAGCCAATTGTGCGCAGTAGTGTCCCACAAATAGCTGTGGATTGAGTGATCAAATTATTACTTATTTTGAAGGAATTAATTATTATCCTCAGAACAGCAATCTGCGAATCGACTGACAGCCGGGTTCCTACTTATTCCGAGGTAAACAGATGCAAGTGGAGTAAGGAAATTTACCCAACATTTTGCCCTGCCAGGAATAGAACCCAGGTCTCGCTTGCGAGGCGAGTGCTCCAACCACTGAGCAATAGTTGCAATTTAACTGTCCTTGGTGTATTTTGGAAGGATATAATTCTGTAACTGTATAACTATGAACTGAGAAGTGAAGGGAGTTTCTCTCTCTGTCCTACAATCCAATCCACCAACAACCCTCCAGACAAAAATTGGTCATCATTTCAAGACTGTTTATGGAATGTTTCTGTGCACAAATTGGCAGTGTTTGCATACAATATGCATATTCACTACATTTTGCAATATATCCTATGAATCAATTTAGGCATCTCGACTGTGTAAGGCTCTATCCTATTATCATTATTATTATTTATAATGTCAAAGTAATTAGGTGGGGAGAGCCAAACTATTTTCTCTCTCCTTCCTGCCAAACTTTAATTGCTGTACCTATTGGAAATATCCCAACAATCCCAAACTACTGTGTCACTTGCCTTGTTTATAGATATCAGCTGTTCAGCTATGGTAGGTTGCAGTTTAACCCAATTTGCTACCTGTATGTACAGAATATAATGAGAAGTATCTGGCATGAATTGACCATCATATTACTAACTTTTGCGCACTACATTCTGATGATTTTATAAGCTAGAACCTTGTAACCTCATCAACTCCTTATGTCCACTAAAAAGTTCAAATTCCCATGAAGTTATTTTCAAGACCATGAATTTTGTAGATTATATGCCAGGTTTGTGATGTCCAGAAGCAGTTTATACTGCACGTATTTACTGATATGATAGTAATACTGATGCAAGTTTAAAGCAATTGGTTTTGATATTGGGTTTCTAGGTGGTTTTATTTTCAAGGATTTGACCAGCAGTGATGTTTTTAGAACTTGAAATAATAATTTAGTCACTCAATCCATGACTGTTTGTGGGATACTCCTGTGCACAGTTGGCTGCTCAGTTTCACCCATAAAATATTACAGTCAATTCACTATACTGTACAGTATATTCTGTGAAGCGCTTTGAGAAGCCTTGAAAACGTGATAAGACCCTATATGGACTGCAGGATTAGTCTTATTATTGTTGGTAACCACATGATCCTTCTGTTGTTAGGTATCCCAATCTAGACTTTGGGTGGAAAAAGTCTATCGACAGCAAAGCTTATATCATGACAACTAGCCCCTGTACAGAAGAGAATGAGAGTTACAATAAGCACAGCACAACAGAAACCCCTGAAGATGCTGCACATCAAGGTGCTATAAACGAGAACCCCTCCTTAGAAAATATTTGCCAGACATCTGTGAACAGCAAACCATCGCTTAAAAACCCGTCACCCAAAAAGCTCTGTGGTGCTGACAAAGTCACCAGGACCACGGTGATCAACGGCATCTGTTCCGAGACCCAAACCCAGTTCACGAACGAAGATTGCGTTTGTCAGCGGAATCAAAGGAACTCCTACAGGCACGATGTACTTGTACAGCCAACTACCTCAGTTCCAGCGCAAAATACACACCACAGTGAGAACCAGCTCAAGCCCCAAGTTGAATGTAATCTACAAAGTAATAACCTTGATAGAATTACTAACAAATCTACCTCAGATGGTTGCTCAAAAGAGGCAATTTCCTCCAATTCCTCACAGCCTCCGGCAATTCCACAGTGGATCTTGGATCCGGGTGACTTCCCTTCTGGTGTGTACACAACTGAAACCCTCGGCCCCAACCCTGGTCTGATTCTGCAAGCTTTGACCTTGTCAAATGCCAGTGACGGCTTCAATCTGGAGCGCCTTGAGATGCTTGGCGATTCGTTCTTGAAGCACGCTATAACAACATATCTCTTCTGTACATATCCTGACGCTCATGAAGGTCGGCTGTCGTACATGAGGAGCAAGAAGGTGAGTCTTAAACCTCACTGCAGTTTGGGGAGTATTTGGAAGGATATACTGAACAATGTTCGTTAGGATTTATTCCAACGTTTATGTTTTGCAGCCTTCATTTTGGATACTGCTCTTTCCCATTCCCAAAATATTGAAAGCAGACTCTCACAATGTTCAATGACCAGCTGTTGCCATTTGGATGGTTTCATGGCTATATAATATTGAAATGAGCCTCCCTTGTTTTGGGGGGAATGGCTTTGTACTTTTCTCAGGCTGCACATTCACCTTCTAGTGTGGACAAGCACATTATGTGACTTGCTGACAGTTCTACTGCTGATGACATTCGCTTTTTTTTGTGTGTAGGTTTATCTCCCCTCTCGCACTCTTTTCCTCCTCTCACTCTTCTCCCTCTATCTCTCCTCTCTGCTCACTGTCTTCTCTTCTCCTGACGTTTCTCCCTCTCTCTCTCTTTCCACCCCAGCTTTTTTTTCTCTCTTTCTCTTCTCTCATTCTCCTAACACCTTTCTAAATATCTCTGGCTGTAGTGGAGGCTTGGCTGTTGGTGGAGGGGGGTTGATTAGTGTTAGGGATTTTGCTGAACACTGGAGTACTGCCTCTTTCTGGCACTGTGCCCCTTTGGCATTTGTTAAGCTAACAGTCATTAAGATTGGCGGCCGAAACGAAAGTATCGGGTAGTTGTGCTGTATGCCAAAAGTGGTTTGATTGTGATGTGATGGGAGCACAGCACACAGTATTGTATGTACAGGGTATACTGTTCCCCTATAACGCAAAGTGAAATCCAATATCCAATATCACTGCATTTCAAATTAACGTACACTCAAGAGCATCTTTTCTCCCCATCAGACTTAACACCAAAAACATAACCCTCTTCGCTAAGAAATCTTTCTTTGTGACACGAAAAGATTGCTGTTTTTTTGAAAAAAACAGCTTTGTGATGTCTCAACCCAGGTGATGCAATGCAGACTACAGATTACAATTAAAACAGTTTTACTGTGGCCTAGCTGGGAAATGATGAGGGATGATGGTTGGCAAAGTGTAGGATTAAAAGGATGCAAAGTGGTACAATTAGGAAAGTGAGGGTGCTTTAATACGTTGTCAACTTTAGGATAAAACTATGGTGGAACTGTGTTCTTGAACATTCCTTTCCCAGACATATTTGCCTACTGACTATTCACTAAAGTAGAATAGATGTGAATTCAGAGCTTGGGGAATAGTGCTATGAATGATGCTATGTCCTAATGTGAAAGGGTTCTATACAAATATAATTTGTTGTTGTTAGCAGATGCTATGCACTCCGCTTAGGCCCTCTACATAACTCAAAGTTCAGAGTCTTGGTTGCTGTCTTACAAGGGTAGAATTCAGATCTCAAACAGCATTCGCGCTTCGGTTCCTCATTGGACGAGATAATAATAATGATCCATGCATTCGATTTAGGGCTTGATGTCACATCTTCGCGGCGTTTTAAAGCGCTTCACAGAATATACTGTAAAGTGAATAGACTGTATATTTCGTTGGCCAAACGTAGCAGCCAGTTGCACATAGAAGTGTCCCACAAACAGTCATGGATTGAATGAGCAAATCATTCTTAGTATCAGTGTTTCACCCAAACAAATCTACCGAATCTGGGGTGCAGAACTGATACTTCTCCACATTGCTCTCATGTGTTTCTGGCTTGAAATGTAGGCAAGTCAGATTCTCCTTCCCACCCACTACCTCCCCCCACCACCAATTGTAGAAACCGTACTCGAGTCTTGATTGCATTGTCTGAAATAATGGAATAAAATGTTTGTTCAGTTAAACTGTTAAGGGGAGATTACATTTAAACTCATTGCTGTTTGCGTGCCTACCATTGAAATGCTGAATAATTGATTTTGATTTGAAATCCCTCTTATTAGTAAGTTATCTATGCCAAACAGAACGCATACTATTCAGAATCGCTCCTTAGCATGCTTGAACTGCCTGATCAAATCTAAATCTCGGGCATTATCTTTGCCCAGATACACTCAATAAGCAAATTGGCTACAGTGCTAACCAAAAAATTGTTCCATAGGGAGTTTGACAAGTACCACATTTCCCCTCTTTCTAACTTTTTCTCTCTCTCTGTCTTTCTTTCTCTGACTCTTTAACTCCATAATTCAGAACGAATTGTCATATCTATTTAGTGTCTGATCGGAATTTGGTGATTGAAGTATATTAGCAAAGCAGAGGAGAGGGACCTTTGCTATTCCCATGCTGTAACTGACCTGCAAGTTGCATGCTCATTTCCTAGTAGTGATATTCCTTACCCTGACGATTTGAACACAAAAAAATTTAAAGGAACATTGTTCATAATTTGAAATAATACTCCCATCATAGCTGGGTAAACTCATTCAAAGAATAAAGCAGCCATCGTTACTATGGGGTCAGCATTATAGTACAAACCGAGGCATTATGGTACCCCTTTAAGGTAGTTTTGAATGTTTGTAGATTTTATGAAGGCAAAAGGAGTTATTTTAGACGTTTGCTGAAGGCAAATTGAGTATGATCAAATGTGCAGTGTTTATAATAATAATAATCCTTGCATTTGATATAGCTTCATCAAGACGTCTCAAAAGACTTCATTGAGTCTATCGTAATGTGCATTGACTGTGTATTTGGGGCAAAACGCGGCTGCCAATTCCGCACAGAAGTATCCCACAAACAGTCGTAGATTAAGTGACCAAATTCTTCTTCATATTTATTTTTGGGGTTTGTTACCCCCAGAAAGCAATCCAGCAGTCGGCTAACAACTGGGTTACCACTTGTTGCTAGGTAAACAGCGTGTAGGGTAAGCAAACTTGCCTAATATTTTGCCTTGAGTGGGAATCGAAACGAGGGTCCTCTCCCTTGTGAGGCGAGCGCGCTAACCCCCACGCTACTCGACTCCGCATATATCTAAATATTTGTATGTAAGAGACAGATTGATTACCTGGACAAAAATCTTCGGTGCTTGTGCTAAGCATTTCACTAAGTATTAACGTTAAGTCATTTCTTCACCGGCTGATTTGGTTTGAATTGAAAGGAAAAGAAAATCTTATGCTTTTTATTCAACCCGAACTTACGGTGTGAGAAGTGACATCTCTCTGTAACGGAAGAATGATGGAGAGGGGGGGGGGAACGACTTTTTCCTGTCCAAGGCTGTTACGGGATTAGCTGAATGGATCTAGGAAAGCTCTGTTGTGTTTAATGGGGCCCCAAGTGTTTTTTCTATAATCCTTACCTAAAGATTGCCTAATTCAGTGCCTCACGTCAAAACATTTCTAAATGCTTCACGGGTAATTGTGATTAAGTGTGGTGAATGTATTCTTGATGAATACCATAGATGGCAGCTTTTGATCCTTGTATTTCTACTGAGATATCAGTAAGAATGGAGGATATTGCTCTAGCTCTGGCCGAACAAAATGCTTACTTATTCATTCGAGAAATTGTGCAAACACGACGGGCTGAACGAACGAACGGCCGGCCGTCTTCTGTGCTGTAAAGTTCAGATTCTAAAGCTTGGCTCACGATTCGGAGCTCCTTTCTCGAGCAACTATTGAATTCCAACTAATTTGAAGACTTATATTAAATTAAAACAGGTTATCGGCCTTTTAAGCAATGAATAGCCGTCTGAACTGACAGGTAGCGTTTAATTGTCACAAACTGATAGCTGGGCGGATGAAATTAGATGTCTGGTTTCAACATGGTATGACATCAATATCTTTCGAAAGGCCTTTTTGCTCTTTCTGGGACAATTAACCCTGTCTGCTTTTAAAATGGTGGATCCCAATAAAATGTGGAGATGAAAGGGGCCTTTTTGATATTTATTCAACCACGAGACAGGAAAATATAAGGAAATCTGATTTGCTGACCGCTGGAAAAATCCCATCTTTTCTCAGCTGTCAAAAAATCAAATGTCAGAACTATAATTATTATTTATACATTGGTGGCAAGATTTTTAAGCGTCTCAACACTTGTACTTTTCATTTGAGTTACTGGATGATTATAGAGTCTGCTTGCATCAATTCTAGAGAGTCTTCTAGGTGTCATGATAATGACAGATTGTTAGAGGCATATTTATACATTGTACTATAATACATTGGAATAATACAATCTTTCTCTAGGAAAAGCTGTTATGAAGCCACGTTCTGACAGAATAATTTCAGATTGGGGAGAATATTGCTGTGTTAATTATTTCGGAGTGTGGTGTGTAAAGAATAAAATGGATGATTTAGCAGGAAATGTGTTCTAAATTATATTGTTGTAATTACAGCTGTTTCCTTAATAAATCAGTTTTAAAGAAAATAGAAAAGAGGGCATCTGGAAAACATTAACCGTTTCTGCCTAAATAGCTGCCTCTGGGTTTCAATGTGAAGGGTGGGCTGCAAGTTAATTGATGCACTGTACAACCATCGTAGCCACAACATACAAAGTGAAAATTGAAAGCAGTGCTTATGATGAGGGACATGTGGGCATAATTTACAGTCCCCTAAAATCTCTATCGTTATACATAAAACTTCACTGGAAACTCTCTTTGGAAAGCTGTGCTTCGCTGGGCACCCTAATTTTGCTTGTTTATCAATGGTCTGTGTTGCCATCCTCTGGAGATTTTTTTTATTTTTACGATGATTCATTAAGCCCGGCTTTCCACACCCCATTCTGATGTTCCTAGCTCACGTTTGACATGACAGGTTTTGGAGCTAAACTGGGTGATTGTGTTCTAGTAAAAGTGTAACTGAATGTCTGTGCAGAGACCCAATACAGTGGCAAGTGTTTTTATGCTTAGAAAGGGGTGAATTGGGCAAACACAGACTGCTTTCTGTTTGTTTCATGTTTCACTGATGAACCATGTAAAGTCTCTTATGAAGTTGTTTTATAAAAAAAATTGCATAAAATAGTGTTGAATCTTTTAACTAAATGTGGTTAGAGCCCTGCAAGTGAACAACCTGGTTCGATTTCTCGTCGGGTAAAACCTTGGGCAAATTTCCTTACTCCACACGTCTGATAATAATTTCTCAAGAAAAAAACAATAGTAAATTGGTCACTTCAATTCACGACTGTTTGTGGGACACTGCTGTGTGCAATTGGCTGCCGCATTTTGCCTACAAATATACAGTCAATTCACTTTACAGAATATTCTGTGAAGCGCTTTGAGACATCTCGGAGATGTGAAAAGCACTACTGTATATCAAATGCTAGGATTATTATATATTACATCTCAAAAAGAAAAAAATGGTGCAATTCAATCCATGACTGTTTGTGGGACTCTGCTGTGTGCAATTGACGCTTGATTCACATTGCAGTATATTCTGTGAAGTCCTTTGAGATGTGATAACTTGTCATATGCAATGTAAGGATTATTATTATTACAGTGCCTTCCACTTTAGCAGGGCCCTAAAACTGCTGTTTATCAGTAACCCAAAGTCGTTAGCACTGCGCGAAAACTCAATTTAATATTTAAACCTGAATATAAAGTTTCAGAATAACGGTTTGTGCACAAATTATAAGACTAATTCACTTTACAGTACATCTGTGGTATGCTGTCTCGAAGATGTGATAAGGCACTATATCAAATGCAAATTCTCTCTCATACACACACACACGATACTGATTTACTTCTCAGCTGTGCAGTGCCGTTCTGTAGTGAGAATCTGGGTTGTCTGCAAAAACAATGAGTGTGGCTTTTCTTTCTCTCCTCTTTTTCAAGCCCCCTATGCTGAGCTATACATTGCTCCTGCTTAGTGCCTTACCAAGCAAGACACACAGATGAAATCATAAAGAGGATACATTACAAAAAGGAGTGGGTTTCTTTTTTGAAAAAACAAAACTGCCGCACAGTGTGGCAAGGTCCCAGATTGGCACTTAAGGAATCACAAGTTAGCAATTTGCACCTTTCATGCTCTGTGTGAAAAGGAATGATACATTTATGCTTTTGAAATGATCTTTTGATAATTTAATGATTAATGAACGCTTTATTTCAGGAAGAATATTTTCATTACGCTTGTTGTGGGTTGTAAACTGTTCAATTCTTTCATCTATTTAGGTAAGCAACTGTAATCTTTATCGGCTCGGAAAAAAGAAAGGACTCCCTAGTCGAATGGTGGTGTCAATATTTGATCCACCTGTGAATTGGCTCCCTCCTGGCTATGTGGTGAATCAGGACAAGTGCATCGCCGACAAGACTGAGCTGAAAGATGTGGTAGGTGTGGGGTGGCTCTTATGGTTGTTTCTGAAAACTATCAGAGCTCTTTACAGTGTTAAAAATGCAAGCAATTTGGTTTTCAATCCCTCCCAGGGTATAGGAAAGAGTCTGTCTGAAGTAGCTACATGCGTGCAGTACAGAATATATTATCGGTTGCTTGGTAACTTTCTCTCACTGTCACCAAATGCTACAAGTTTAACTTTCCTTAACTTTCCCGACATGAAAGGCGCTCTACAAATCTAATTTTGTTGTTTTTGTTTCTGGGTGGCTATAACAATATCATAATCTTTGCATTTAATATGGTGCCTTATTCCATCATCGGTATATCTAAAAGCTCTTCACGGGAAGCAATGTAATGTGAAGTGACTGTGTGTTTGCCCGTGATAAATGTGTGAAAGCGGCGCCCTCGTGATGTGAAAGGCACTACAGTATATCCATGTAAATTGTGTTGTATAATCTCTTTCCGTGTTTTTGAACCAAGTGTAACTTTTGCCACTGGTAGACAGAACTGGTGAGAGGGGAGCAGGAGGAAAATCTGGGCCATGTCTAACCCTGGCATTGTGGAGTCCTGTAGCTCAGTGGTTAGAGCATTCACCATACAAACGTGAGATCTGTGTTCGAATCCAGGCAGGTCAGGGCAAAACCTTGGGCAAGTTTTCTTACTCCACACGCCTAATAATAATCCCTCCAAAGAAAAAAACAATAATAAAATTGGTCATTTCAATCCACGACTGTTCTGGGCACAATTGGCTGCCGCGTTTCGCCCATAAATATACAGTCACTTCACTTTACAGTATATTCTGTGAAGCGCTTTGGGACGTCGTTAAGATGTGAAAAGCTCTATATCAAATGCAAAGGTTATCATTATTATTTGTTATATTTCCTTTCAGACCGGAGCTGAACAACTGGCCAATGGGGCGCCCTATGAGGATGAAGAGGACGATGATGATGATGAGGTGGAGGACGAGGACCCTGAGTTCCGCGAGGATCTGATGTGGAGAGCACACAAAGAGGAAACCGAGTACGAAGACGACTTTTCCGAGTACGATCAGGAGCACATCAAATTCATCGACAACATGCTCATGGGGTCTGGGGCCTTCGGGAAGAAGATTTCTCTACCAGCCTTCCCACCCACTGAGGGAAGCTTCGAGTGGAAGGCGCCCAAGAAATCCACCTCAGGCAGCGGGCATGTCTCATCAGAGGGCGATGAGTTTGACTACAGCTCCTGGGATGCCATGTGCTACCTGGACCCCAGCAAAGCCACCGATGAAGATGATTTTGTGGTGGGATTCTGGAATCCATCGGAGGAGAATGGCGGGGTGGACGCGGGCAAGCAGTCAATCTCTTACGACCTGCACACCGAACAGTGCATTGCTGACAAGAGCATCGCCGACTGTGTGGAGGCTCTGCTGGGCTGTTACTTAACCAGTTGTGGGGAGAGAGCAGCCCAACTGTTCCTCTGCTCTCTGGGGCTGAAGGTCCTCCCGGTGGAAGAAAGGATAGGCTCCCTGGTGAAAGCAGGAGTGGCTAAGGAGCAGGGTGCCCTTCGTCTGAAGGAAAAGGCTGAGAGTGAGAGTGGAACAGCAGATGATATCTTGTTGCCTGGACTGAAACTGCTCCCTTGTAAAGATCTTGAATATGGCCACCTGCAGATTCCTCCCAGGTGCATGTTTGATCACCCAGATGCCGAGAGGACACTGAGCCACCTAATATCTGGCTATGAAAACTTTGAGAAGAAGATAAGCTACAAGTTCAAGAACAAGGCCTACCTTTTGCAGGCATTTACCCATGCCTCCTACCACTACAACACAATTACAGGTAAGGTCCTGACTATTAAACTCTCGCTGTGGAGTTCTGTAGCTTAGTGGTTAGTGGCCTTGAAAGTGAGAGGACTAGGGTTTCATTCCTGGCAGGGTGAAATGTTAGGAACACTTCCTTACTCCACACGCCTCTGTTTACCTAGCAGTAAGTAGGAAACCAGTTGTTTAGTTGATTGACGGATCATTTTCCAGAGGGTAATAATTCCTTAAGGACAAATAATAACAATTTGGTCACTCAATCCACAACTATTTGTGGGATACTGCTTTGCGCAATTGACTGTAGTGTTTTGCTCACAAAAATAGTCCATTCACTTTACAGTATATTCTGTGAAGAGCTTTGAGACGTCTAGAAGACGTGATAACTTTCTATATCAAATGCAAGGATTATTATTATATTGTAGGCTTAATGCTGCCATTTCCTTCTTATCTGTCCTTGCACACAATCCTTAAGAGTTTCTGCAAATCACGGACCTGCAAAGCTTTACATTTTATTGCAGAGGGGAATTGTTGGTTTGTGCAGTCACCTTTAGAGCAATAGTGGTATACTAAAGGTTCTATTGATGGCATCAGCTGTACGTTAATTATTACTGCCTGGTAAATCACAAGTCCAGTGGTCAGTGACTTCATTTTTGTAGAGTGTTCCAATTGGTGGCCACCTCATCCATCCTCTCTTAGTCCCCCCACACCCCCCCCATCCATTTTGTTCGGCCCACCCTCCCCTCCACAACCTGTAAATGTTATCGTCGAATCATAGAATGATACAGCACAGAAGAAGGCCATTCAGCCCATCTGGGCTGGATCTTTGAAAAGAGCGGTCCAAATCAATCCCACTCCCCCGCTCTCTTTCCCCATAGCCCTGCAAACCTGTCCTCCCCAAATAACTATCTACTCTCTTAAAAGTTGTCACTTGCTTCCACCCTGTTTCAGACAATGCATTCCAGATCTCAACAACTCACTATGTGAAAAAAAAATCCTCCCCTCTCTTCTATTTCTTTAGCAACTATTTTAAATCGCTGTCCTCGGGTTAACGACCCACTCACCAGTGGAAATAGTTTCTCCTTGTTCACCCTATCAAATCCCCTGATAGTTTTTAAAACTTCTATTAAGTCTCCTCTTAACCTTCTCTGCTCCCAGGAGAATAATCTGAGCTTCTCTAACCTCTCCTGAAAATTGAAGTCCCTCATTCCTGGTGCCATCCTGGGAAATCTCTTCTGCACCCTCTCCAATGCCTTCCAAAAGTGTGGTGCCCAGAACTGAACACAATCTCCAGCTGAAGCCTAACCAGTGTTTTATATAAACATTCAATGTATTTATGCGTAAAACATACAAATTTGCTTATGTGGCCTGCAGACATCTCTCAAATAGGGCATCCAGCCCTCAGCAGCCAAAAGGTTGGACCCTCTCCCCCCCCACCCCCACCTTATAGCATCACTTTCTGGAAAGGGGCTTAGTATTTTGAATTTGAAGATCATTTGTAATCATTTGAAAATGTTAAACATTAAATAATAATCCTTCCCCAAAAAAGCACAATAATAAAAATTGGTCATTTTCCATCCATGGCTGTTTGTGGGGACGCTGCTGTGCACAATTGGCTGCGCGTTTTGCCCACAAATATAGTCAAATCACTTTACAGTATATTCTGTGAAGCGCTTTGAGACGTCAATAAGACGTGAAAAGCAGTGTATTAAATGCAAGAATTATTATTATTCGCTTCTAAAAATCTGCCTCCATCTGAAATGTTCAGTGATTTTATTCTCAAAATAAATCTATGTTCAGATTGTTACCAGCGGCTGGAATTCCTTGGAGATGCAATTCTGGACTACCTCATAACCAAGCACCTTTACGAAGATCCACGGCAGCATTCTCCTGGCGTGCTGACTGACCTGCGCTCCGCTCTGGTCAACAACACCATCTTTGCTTCTTTAGCTGTGAAATACGATTACCACAAATACTTTAAAGCCATCTCGCCTGAGCTGTTCCACGTAATAGATGACTTTGTTCAGTTCCAACTGGAGAAGAACGAGATGCAAGGAATGGATTCTGAGGCAAGTCTTTTATCATCATTGGAGGCCATTTATCCAACTACAGTATACAGATGTCAGCTCCCCACTTCTAATCTGGCTTCCACCCTCTCCGTTACCCTTTAATTCTAGTGTTAATCCCTCCCTCTAATAATAATCCCTCCAAAACAAAAACACAATAATAAAAATTGGTAATTTCAATCCATGACTGTTTGTGGGGACGCTGCTGTGCGCAATTGACTGCAGCGTTTCGCCCACAAATATACAGTCAATTCACTTTACAGTGTATTCTGTGAAGTGCTTTGAGACGTCGATAAAATGTGAAAAGCGCTATATCAAATGCAAGGATTATTATTATTACTTTACTTCTGGTTCCTGTTTCTGGTTTCTTCATCTTTCCAAAACTGTTGAGTGAGACGTGCGATACAAAATCCCATTAATACAGTGCTTTCCTGTGGGGAGGACACATACCCCTGCTTAACCCTGCTCCATGGTGACCTGAAATTACACGTTTATGATAAGGCTAAATGCAGATATCGGGGTGTCACCTACACAAGATTGCATTGTATCTTTCCTAAAGGAAAATCACACTGTAGTTCCTGCTAGCGTTTGGATTCCATATATTGATGAGTCCTGCAGCTCAGTGGTCAGAGCACTCGCCTTGCAAGTGAGGGTTCGATTCCCAGGCAGGGCAAAACCTTGGGCAAATTTCCTTACTCCACACGTCTCTCCCTCTGTTTACCTAGCAGTAAGTAGGAACCCAGTTGTCAGTGGTGGATCACTTTTCCAGGGGTAATAATACTTTTTAAAAAATAATAATAATTTGGTCACTCAATCATCGACTGTTTGCAGGGATGCTGCTGTGCGCAATTGGCTGCCACGTTTGGCCCACAAAATATACAGTCAAATCACTTTACAGTATATTCTGTCAAAAGGCTCTCGATCAAATGCGAGGATTATTATAAGATGTAATGTATTGAGCGGCTGACTGGGCCTGCTGGTTGGGGGCACTGTTGGTTTCATTGTCTAAGCACTTGACTTATGAAGGCTGAACTGTGTGACTGAGTATTTAATTAACACCATCTGTCTTGGGGGAAGTGTCTCACAGCTTAAAGTACCCATTCATTAACTTAATTCAATAATAAACACTATTGTCACACCAAGCTTCAGACACCAACATAGACGGTTGATAAATAAAGACAACAATGCAATTTTTTTTAGTGTTGATTAGCAACATCACAGGTTACAATCTTCTGCATACACTCTTACCTCCCTTTTCTTTTTCTCTCTTCTCCGAGGCTCCCCTCCCCATTGCGCGTTTGTGCGCACACACACATACACACACCCCATTGGAGGAGAGTACTGCTAAAAGTGTTTTTTTTCCTGCCTGTGTTTGCTACAGCTGAGGAGATCAGAGGAGGATGAGGAAAAAGAGGAAGATATAGAGGTTCCCAAGGCAATGGGGGATATTTTCGAGTCTCTTGCTGGGGCCATCTATATGGACAGTGGGATGTCCTTGGAAACTGTTTGGCAAGTTTACTACCCCATGATGAGACCACTCATAGGTAGTCAGTCCCTTCTCAACAGTTTTAGATGTCATTGCTCCAGGTGTCTTCATTCAGCGATTGATGCCTTCGTCTTGTCCTGTGTCTTACAGAGAAATTCTCAGCCAATGTCCCTCGTTCACCTGTTCGCGAGTTGCTGGAGATGGAACCAGAGACGGCCAAGTTCAGGTAAGGATCAGCAACACCGTCCTTGCTGGCGCTCACAGCCATTGGAGCTCCTATAGCTCAGTGGTTAGAGTACTCACCTTACAAGCGTGAGACTCGTGTTCAAGTCCAGATAAGGGCGAAACCTTGGGCAAGTTCCCTTACTCCACACACACGCCTAATAATGATCCCTCAAAAACAAACAATAATAAAAATTGGTCATTTCAATCCACGACTGTTTGTGGGACACTGATGTGCACATTTGGCTGCTGTGTTTTGCCCAAAAATACACGGTCAATTCAATTCTGCAAAGAGCTTTGATACGTCTAGAAGACGTGAAAAGTGCTATTTCAAAATGCAAGGATGATTATTATTAATGGATTTGATGCTTTAATGAAGCTAAGAGTGGCAGCTACCAGTTGATTGATGTTGATCTGCTGGAGGGAGAGGGGGCTGAACATCGTAAGCGCTCTGGGGTGCTATATAAATGCAAGTTGTTGTAGCATTCTCTGACTGATAGATAGACAGACTGATTGACACATGCTGACTCACACTCACACACACACACAGACAGATAGAATGACTGACATATTCGGACCAACTTGACACTGACTGACTGATATATTTAAATATAAATTGTATATTTACATATATATATATAAATACACACACACAAAGAGAGAGGGAATACACACTGTCCAGGCTAGACATTCTGGTTAAATGAGGTGACCGAGTCCCTTCTCTCCCAGCCCAGCGGAGAGGACGTACGATGGCAAGGTGCGTGTGACTGTGGAGGTGGTCGGCAAAGGGAAGTTCAAAGGCGTTGGCAGGAGTTACCGGATCGCCAAGTCTGCGGCAGCCCGCAGAGCACTGCGCAGCCTAAAGGCAAACCAACCTCAGATACAACCCAGCTGAGAACTCTCTTCCCACACACACACCACACACACACCCTCATCAGCAGCTTGCCTGGAGTCAGACTGGGTCAGGTGCGAAAGTGAAACCAGTCGTTCTATGATGGTGTAAAGCATTTGTAACTACCGTATGTAAAATTTAGGATTAATTGTAGTTATATAGTAAGTTTTTTGCGCAAACACAATCTTTTCCCTCCTCTTTTGCTAGCTTAATCACGAGAGTGCTTTATATCATTTGCGAGCGATTTTTTATATATATATTATATATATAAAAATACCATCGTCAGGTTCCCTCATAATGTTTACTTTGGATTAAATTGAAAGCTTTTGCTCTGTGTTAGTGAGCCAGGAAGCTTATTATGCTGGAGGTCATTTAGTTGTTTAGATTGCACTTTTTTTTTAGTAATCTTGAAACTCTTGATCTGTGCACTAGTGCCAGTGCGAAGTGGCTCGGTGTGTAAGCTGTTGTGTATGAGCTGGTGTGAGCGAGCGAGCGAGTGTGCCAGTATTGCCCTGTTTCCTTGTCGTCTGTACACTTGGAGATGGCATTCCCAATCCTTTCTTTGCACTTAATTTGATAGGAACAGGTTTCACTTAAAAGAGCAACTGGTATTTTTTAACAAAAAGTAATAATTGTTCAACTTAACAATGCCACATATTAAGTCTTGCATTTAATCAAAAGGGTTTTGCCTTAATTGAAAGTAACCCCCCACTCTGCTTTTCATTTCCTGAACCTTTGATACATCTCTATAAGCGATTTACATTCCCATTTAATACGTAATGTACAATGATAACTGTTGCCCTGGACTGACCTCCTTTCCGGTTGTGGCTATGTAATTTATAGCAGAACAAGAGGTAGCTGCAGATATATTTTAATACAGATAAAATGGTTTCAGATACTTCAGAGTCAACAAGCTATTATAAAACGTTTTGATGCAAGATGTAGCTAAATTTACACACCACATGGTCTCGCTAGGAACCCAGATGTGTTCTTGCCTAGGATCGGAGTGTGAAGTGTTTCCAAATGCAGCGAACCGTTTAGTCTTTTAGTCCTTAACAGAGTCAGGAAATTTTCCTCGAACTACGGTAATCTTAGACATATTCAGAATGTGCTGCAGATTTTTGTAAAAAAAAAGGTTATTTTTTATTTTTTATTGATGCAAGCACCTTTCTGTTTACTTAGTGTCTGGCCATCAGCGTTTTACAATTCACTCACACCAAAGCTGTGCGTTCACCTTACCAAGGTGGAGCCTATGTACTCATTCCTCATCATTGGGGGGTCTTTCCCCCCTGCCTCCCTCCCTCCTGGAAGACAGGAACGTGACGTGGGCGGGCGCGGAATAGAGATGAGGTGATTTCACCAGCATGCAAGCTTTTTGTTAAAGAGGATGCATTCAATTCAGGCTCAGCCGAAGGTAGCGGTTTTGTTTTTCAGTGTGTTGCAATTAGTAGCTTGAATACCTCAGTTCTTGTTTGCCTGCATTCGGAGTCCTGTAGCTCAGTGGTTAGAGCGCTCGCCTCGCAAGCGCGAGGACCTGGGTTCGATTCCCCGGCAGGGCGAAACATTAGGCAAGTTTCCTTACTCCACACGCCTCTGTTTACCTAGCAGTAAATAGGAACCCGATTGTTAATCGATTGACGGATCGCTTTTCCAGGGGTAATCCCTTCAAAAAAAAAAGAGAAAAAAATAATTATTTGATCACGACTGTTTGTGGGACACTGCTGTGTACAATCGGCTGCCGAGTTTCGACCACAAAAAATATACAGTCATTTCACTTTACAGTATATTCTGTGAAGCGCTTTGAGAAAACTCAAGGTTTGATAAGTCTCTATATCAATCGCAAGGATTATTATTATTTGTTTTCTGTTTTTTTTTTGTTGGTGCTATGTTTTATGTATTATGCTTGAAATGTTTTTTTTAATTGTTTTTGCACTGTAACTATAATACCTCTTTTTAATTAATTTTTACCTTTTTTTAAAAAAAAAGAAAGATTGGGGCGATCTATGCGTTGCTTCCTGCCGTTTAATCCTTAAATAAATAAGAGTTCAGGCGCAAATTCCCCACCATCACCCACCCGCTGTGCTTAACAATATCTAGAACTAGTAGTGTGTGTTTTTTTAATTTTTGTTAATGAATTGGAGGTAGTAATTTTAAATGCTTATTTAAGGTGTTCGGTTTTAGTTCAGTTCCCATTATCTGTCTTTGATTTCTCTCTCTCCCTCCCCCTCTCTCTCTCTTGCTCTCATTCAGAAATGGTTGTAACGGGTTAGACTCCAGCAGTACCCCCCCCCCCCACCCCCCCCCCCCCCCACCCCAACGCACACTCTGGGGTCCCCAAGCCTTGGCTCTTGCCAACCTGTAGATGGGTTTCCACGTGCGTCAGACACCCAGCTGACCAAACAGAAACCTCCCAGTGACAATACTCATTTCACTATTGGGTCTGATTGAGGAGGTAGGAGGGAGAGAGAGAGAGGTGGTAGAAGGTGAACTTTTAAGCCAGTGAACTTGGCAACGTAAAGTTGGTAGTCTCTTTTTTTAAAACAAATTCTATATTATATATATATGCTGAAAGTGAGTAATAATTTTTTTTAAACTGCTGAACTTGTGTCATTTGATCGATACAACCTCATTTTAAAATATGCATCACAATCCAAATGACGGGCCTGTATCTGTTTCCTAACTGACTAACTGAATACCGCACACTAGTTATTGTTTCATTTCCTTGATCCTTTTCTCCTCTTCTGCTATCTTCTCTTCCCACTACTCTACCTTCCATTCCCACACTTATAACAGTGGGCTGCGTTTGTTCTCTCTCTCTCTCTCTCTCACTCTCTCTCTCTCTCTCTCAATCGATCTCTCTCGATATCTCAATTGTGCGTGTGGGAGACAGAGAGAGAGAGTGAGATTCTGTTTCTCCCAAAGATACTGCTTTCACAGGTCATGTTATTATTGCACGGTCACACTTTTTTTTAAACGGAAAAGGAGCAAAAAACAAAGCAAAAGAAGAAGAAAAAAAAAGTGTTGGCTAGAAAAACTCTACATTTATGTTTTATATCAAACAGATATTTTTTCACTGTAAAACCTAACCATTCGCAAACCTTATGTCCTAATTCATGCTGCAACAAAAAAGCTTAGAAAAGAAGATTAAAAGTTCTCCCAAGTCATTTTGTCGGGCACGAAACGCATATTGTTTTTTTTTGCTGTTGTCCACATGTAGCATGATTTGAGCGTTGCACTTGGTATCATGCTTTTTACCTCATTTCAAACAACACAGTAATTCAGCGTTACATGTTCACAATGCTTACACAGACATTCTTGTTTTGTTCTGGGTAGCCATCCCGCTGCTGTACTCAAATTTTGTCAAAGGTAAAATTAACTGCGATCGTGCCTGCGGTCTCTCTCTCTGTCTCTCTCCTCTCCCTCTCTCTCTCTCTCGCTCACTGTACAACACATGACTGTTTTTAAATGCACTCGAGAATTTTTAACGGAGGCGGGCGGCAACTGCAATGTTCTTGTTCCTGTTTTATAGCAGAATTAACTGTGATTGATTTTTAAAAAAAGAAAACACACACAAAGAAGATAAAGCGCGTGTTTGCGAGACATTGGAGTATTGCGGGCGTGTGCTGTACTGTAAATAATGTGATTTTTAAACCATGGTTAAACCTGTAGCGGAATCGAGTGCGTAAGGAAGACAATGAAACTGAATGATATTTGGGTCATGGTCACCCAGGCTGCAGCAGTCTTTAAGGGACACAGAATTCTATCTCATTCATACTGTAAACTTGCTGCAAAGGTTTGCATTCTGCACCTTATGGATCACAATTACCTTTAATAGTTTTTTTTTGTAATTGTAGCTGAGTATCTACAATAAAGTATGGTCTGGTTGTTCATTATCGAAGGCTTTAGTCTTGTTCCTTATCCTGCCCACCCCTGGAAGTCCACCCTACATTCCCTCCACCTTGCCTCCCTCAAAGCACGTCTCAAAACCCTCGCCTTTGGCCGCTCTCCTACCCATATCCTCCCTGCCCTCCACCCCTCCTGATCCCTGACCCCAGCCCCCTGCCCAAATCCTTGACTGTACAGCGCCTTGGGATGTCCTCCCGACACTGAAAGCCACCGTGTAAATAATGTGTTAAGGACGCGTGATACAGCGTGAAATTTGTGCTGATACTGATCTGGGGTGGCAGGACTGGGTGGGGGTTGGTTACACACATCGTATTGTGTTACCATGTTAAGTGCAAACCTTAAGTGCATTGCATCCCCAAAGTCCAGTCACTCCACTTTGCATTCTATTGAAATGCTTTGAGACATCTCAACAACATAAGGCGATATATCAAATGCAGGGGTTATTAGGAAAATTACACGTGCAGAGTGGCTTTCACGTCAGGCAGACGTCCCAAGGTGCTGGACCTGAGCTGGGGATAGGGATTGAGAGATGGGGAGGGGGAAGGTGGGTGATTGAAAGCACAGGTAGACCCCTCTTAACATCATAGTTTGGTTCTTGAAACGTGCGACTTTAAGCCAAACGATGTTAAAGGAATACATTTACATGAATGTAAAAACTAGAGTTAGGTTCTTTTGGACATTTTTCGTCAACATTTTCTTTTTAAAAAAATATTATATTCACTCCCTGTATAGTTTTTTTTACCAGTTTTGCTCGCTCGCTTACTCGCTCACTCACTCACTCACTCACTCACTCACTCATTCACTCACTCACTCCCTGATTACCTGCCCAGCTCAGTCACTCACTCATTCACTCACTCACTGCTGGTCTCACTTGCTGCCGGCCTGGCTCTCTTCTCTCGCTGCCGGCCTGGGTCACTCCCAGGTCCTAACGCGGTCGTACCCCTTTTCCACCCGGTGGCGAACGACGCAATGGCAAACGTCGCAATGTTAAATGAATATACAGGTAAGCCTTGATTAAGGACGCTTCTATTTAGGATGTTTCAATTGAACGAACATTTTTTAACACCTTTTTATCAATGTAGGACACTTGGTTTTGTTTTAACGAACAAAATTCTTTTTTGTGCATGCGCAGTACATATTTTGAATATCACAGTCGTTTTTGGTGCGTCCTTTTTGTCCATACGCACAGTCCATAGTGTATTCGCGGGTAAATCGCACTCGCACCCGATATAGTGAGTGTATCCAAGCGTTTGAACCGGCCAATAGCATTTCGCTACGTCATTGTTTAAAAGCAGCTGATTTTGAAGCGACACCGCGCCACGTCAGTATTACAGTCATTTCCAAACATTCCTGAGCGATTTACAGCCTCTACCACGTTGGGAAAAGAGAGTGAAATGAGCAGCGGTAATACCACTAGCGGCCAGCAACCCCGCAAAGTCATCACTTTAAATACCAAATTGAAGGTGATAAAGCGCATCGAGTCTGGTGAAAAAGGTACGGACGTCGGGAGGGTTTTAGGGCCGGCTAGATCGACGGTGGCTACTATAAAACAGAATAAGGACAATATACTGGCAAGTTCAAGGTGTGTTACAGCTACAGGTGCAAGCGGATTAGCAAAACATAGGACTGTATTAAAGTTTGCCAGGTCTGAAAATTTTGTGAGAAGAGCATCTCGGGTTATATAATGGGACCATGTTTCGATTTAGGACGTTTCGATCTGAGACCAGTTTTTCAGGAACGCAACCCCGTCCTAAATAGAGGTTTGCCTGTATGTTTCTAATGTATCAGCAACGTAATAACGAAAGAACGTTAACCGAGGCTACGTTAAGCGGGGTCTACCCGTAGTAATAATAATAATGGTCAAAGAGAAGGGTCTTGAAGGACGTGAGGGATGGGCGAGGCGGAGGTGGGGTGCTGTTCCCCACCTCCGCCTCGCCCATCCCTCACCTCCTTCAAGACTAGAGGGTGTGGGACAGGGCTGGGCCTCCATTGAGCTGCTGCCCCGGTTCCCTGTCTTGCTTGTTTGACTTGCCCATTTACTGTCTATCTGGCCAACGGCTTGGCGATGCTTCTTGTCTTCTAATAAAAAGAATGGTCTGAAGCTATTTGGGGTCTTATTGCTGCAGCCTTTCTCTCTTCCCCCACTCACCCACCCACCCCTCCCGAGTTTACAAACCAAGGGTAGAATTCAGTACGAGAAAGGCTGAGGTATAAGATCAACTGACAGCCTAACACGTAAATACATGTCTTAAAAGATTAGATCCCAAGTCGTTTGCGCTACCTATTGTCTTGCAGACTTCTGCCAAAGGCTGAGGAGGAGAGTTCCAGCAGTGGGGATTATGGCAATAAATCCTAATCCTTGCCATTGTGCCCCTGATGGTAGGACAGGGTTTACACAGCTTGACTGTGTATCTGTACAGACCAGGGTGGTCCAACCTTCTGGCTGAGGTTCATCACAGCAGCACGGACTGGGGGTCAACAACAACAACAAAATTACATTTGTATAGATAGCGCCTTTCACGTCAGGACGTCCGAAGGCGCTGGATAATCACTGCTTCAGACCCGAGCGGATGACGGGTGGGTGATGGGGGTGGGTGGGGGGATTAGGAGTTGTCGATGGGTCCATCGAAGAGGAGAGTCTTGAGGCAAAACTTGAAGGAGGCCAGGGAAGGAGCGAGGCGGAGGGACTGCGGGATGGAGTTCCAGAGGTTGGGAGCGTAGAGTGGCTGAAGGCTCGCCCGCCAATGGTGGGGAGGGGGGGGAGGGGGGGACGTGGAGCGGGCCAGAGCCTGCTGAGCGGAGGGAGGGGGTGGGCAGGTTGGTAAAGGGATAGGAGGTCACGGATGTAGGCTGGGGTGAGGTTGTGGATTTGGAGATGGATTGTGGCCCCGTTGTGGCCTAATCATAATCCCTCCAAAAAAAACCACAATAATAAAAATTGGTCATTTCGACCCACGGCTGTTTGTTGGGACGCTGCTGTGCGCGTTTCGCCCACAAATATACAGTCAATTCAACAACAACTTCAATTTATAGCGCCCTCCACGCCAGACAGCGTCTCAGAGCGCTTCCCAATAAGAGATCCTGGGGCCGAGCCGGGGGGAAGGGGGGAAAGGTGACCAAAGGCCTGGTCAAAAAGAAAGGTCTTCAGCTGAGACCTGAAACTAGGAAGAGAGAGAGAGGGGGGGGCGAGGGGAAGGGAGTGAGGGAGGGAGTTCCAGAGCCTCGGGGTGCAGTGGCTGAAGGCACGGCCGCCGAGGGTGGGGCGGAGGGTTCGGCGGGACAGGGAGGAGGCCAGATCTGGAGGAACGAAGTACAATCTCTGAAGCGCTTTGAGACGTCTAGAAGACGTGAAAAGCGCTTTATCGAATGCAAGGACTATGATCATTCTTCCCGTTCTCTTGGTCTCAATGGGCTCTCTGTGAGCTTCCCTACATCACCACAGCAGCCAATTTAGCTTTCCCGTCGATCTCTCGGAAATGCTGCGTCTCAGGCCAAATGGGCTGCGTTTGTTCTGCGCACCAAGTTATTAGGTTTCCTTCAACTTGTGGTTGTGTTTCCTTATAATTACGCTGTGTGGCTCTCCTATTCCTGTTAGCTCGAGTACCTTGCCTCAGTACAGCTATCAAATTCCTTTATTATTCTAACTGCTTTAGCCCGCCTGCCATTCAGATATGTAAGCCTGATTTTCTTTGTTTTTAGAGGCAAATATCGGCCGGCTGTTTATGTATAAACACGTTACACGGAGCACCAGAGACGTACAGTGCTTTCAGAAAGCCTTTCAGCCCAGCTCCCTGGTAGCTCAGTGATTAGAGCAGTCATTTTACAAGCGTGAGACCTGTGTTCGAATCCAGGCAGGTCACGGCCAAACCTTGGGCAAGTTTCCTTACTCCACACACACACACACACACACACATGCGCGCCTAATAATAATCCCTCCCCAAAAACCCACAATAATAAAATTGGTCATTTCAACCCACGGCTGTTTGTGGCGGACGCTGCTGTGCGCAATTGGCTGCCGCGTTTCGCCCACAAATATGCAGTCACTTCACTGTACAGTGTGTTCTGTGAAGCGCTTTGGGACGTGCAGAAGACATGAAAAGCGAGATATCAAATGCAAGGATCATAATTATTATTATTGTTATCATGTCTCTGCCGAGAGAGCAAACATTTCAGTCCAATTTACCTGCTCTCCTGTAGGTCACGCCGTTTTGGTAATCTAATAATAATGACCTAACCACGTCATGGAGACTTCCTAAAGTGCCTCACCAAATATACTGTAAATAATAATAATCCTGGCATTTGATACACCGCGTTTCACATCTTATCGACGTCTCAAAGCGCTTCACAGAATAGACTGTAAAGTGAAGTGACTGTATATTTGTGGGCGAAACGCAGCAGCCAATTGCGCACAGCAGCGTCCCCCACAAACAGCCGTGAGTTGAAAATTACCAATTTTTATTATTTTGGTTTTTTTGCATGGATTGTGTGTGTGTGCGTGTGTGTGTGTGTGTGTGTGTGTGTGTGTGTGTGTGTGTGGAGTAAGGAAACTTGCCCAAGGTTTCACCCTGACCTGCCTGGATTCGAACACAGGTCTCACGGCTTGTAAGGCGAGCGCTCTAACCACTGAGTTACAGGAGGTAAAATGGAGTGACTGTAATTCGTGCTCTCGATCCACCCTCCTTCCCACCTTCCCACCTCGCCCTCGGCCCTCCCCAATACCGACCCCCCAGCTCAGGTCCAGCATCTCGGGACGTCCTCCCGACGTGAAAGGCGCTGTACACACGCCATTTTGTTGTCGTTGAAACTGCGACAATCAAACAGTCGTGGATTGAGTTTCTTTTTGAGGCATTATTCAACAATCTGCCCGTCGGCTGACCAACGGAATCCCACTTAACGCTAGGTAAACAGAGGCACGTTAAGTAAGGAAACGCGCCTGAGGTTTCGCCCTCACCCGGGAATCGAACCCGGATCCTCTGGCTTGCGAGGTGAGTGTTCTAACCAATACGCTACAGGACTCCACCAAGTGAACCGGATAAATACTAGAGGTAGGAAATCTGAGACAAATTCTGTTTCAACCACTGGCAGTGCATTCCATATGCCAACTGTGTGTGTGTGCATGTGTGTGTGTGTGTGTACAATGCACTGTATATATATATATATATTTAAAATCTCCCAACTTCCATAATTAACCATTTGCTAACGATCCTACGTCGATGCCCCCGACTCGCAGCAAAAGGGAAAAAGAGACGTATCGAGAACTTTTGAAGCGTTGGAAAGGATTGTTTTTTGTTGTTGGGACAATCAAACGTTCCCGCTGTCAACTCGGCATTCCTGCATCTCTGCGTCGAGTTGCAAATCACACAGAGTTGTGAGATTTCAGTCTGCAGCTCAGGACGTTCGGTGGTGGGAGGGGTGGGGGGTGGGTGGGGGGGGGGGGGTGGGGCGGTGGGGGTTAATAATAACATTTGTGCAATCCATCAATCACAGCGTCCCAAATAAAATCTCTACCAGAGAAAGTTTGGGAGTTTTCTCTGTGTCGCTTTTGTTTCGCTTGACAAGACTGGAATGTCTCTGGGAGAGAGGGTGGGTGGTGGGGGGGCTGGAGGGGGGGTTTGAGAAGAGGAGGTGGGAGAGGAGGGGAGGGGGCTGTGTGTGGGTGGGTGGAGGGGGGGGAGTTTAAATGCATTTCCTCTCTGCACCCAATAGTATATATTAATCAGGCAGCTCATACAGCTATTTGGGAGCGAGTTAAAGTAAATTGGAGCCTTTTTTTTCTCACTGAACGCTGAGAAACTTGAAGCGCTGACCCGAGATTATGAAGTCTAAGAAATTATGAAGTCCCGAGGGGTGGGGGGGGTGGGGTTAAGAAGTAATAGATTAGTTCCACCGGTGAGATATTCACCCACAACACAACACGCGCATTTAAAGTAAATCATGGAAGAAATTCGAGGAAAGAGAAAAGTGTTTTGTTTTCCATAGAAGCAGCTCTCAGTGTGGAGGATAACTGTTTGTGGTCACCCACCCCCAGCTTGTGGGTGAAAGGTCGACCGTCCATATCTAAGATCGGTCGCTGGCTTCGCGGCGGGCTGTGAAACGGTGGCTGGGACCAAATTGGGCTGCCTGGCTTGCCTGCTCTGTTCACTACACTAAACTGAACCAGGGAGAAGAGTGAGCTCTGAGGATGATGCAAAAAGATTGCAACAAAATATAGATAGACTGGGGGAGTGGGCAAGTAGGTGGCAGATGGAATTCAATGTTAGCAAGTGTGAAATTATTCACCGAGGTAGTAAGAATAAAAGAATAGATTCTTTTCTAGAGGGGGAGAAGTTAGATAGTGTGAGTGGTCAAAGGGATTTGGGTTCCTTGTACACCAGTCCCAAAAAGTTAGTTTGCAGGTATAGCAAGCAACTAACAAGGCGAACGGCATGCTAGCGTTCATTTCAAAAGGTTTAGAGTATAAGAGTAGGGAAGTCTTGCTGCAACTGTATAGGGCCCTGGTGAGACCGCACCTAGAGTATTGTGTGCAGGTTTGGTCTCCTTATTTAATAAAGGACATACTTGCCTTAGAGGGGGGGCAGCGTAGATTCACTGGGTTAGTTCCTGGGATGAGGGGACTGACCTATGAGGATAGGTTGAATAAACCAGGGCTGTATTCTCTAGAGTACAGAAGAATTAGGGGGGAATCTTATTGAAACATAAGATTCTTAAAGGGCTAGATAAAGTAGACAGAGTAGGAGAATCTATAACCAAGGTTCACAGTCTTAAAATTAAGGGTCAGCCTTTTAGAACAGAGTTGAGGAAACATTTCTTCACTCAGAGGCTAGTGAATTTATGGAATTCACTACCACAGAAGGCTGAAGATGCTCTCAGTCCTTGAACATTTTCAAGGCTGAGACTGATAGATTTTTGAAAAATAGAGGGATTAGGGGATATGGGGATAGGGCAGGTAATCAGAGTTAGGTGAGAAGATCAGCCATGATCTTATTGAATGGCGGGGCAGGCTCGAGGGGCTGAATGGCCTACTCCTGCTCCTAATTCTTATGTTCTTATGTTCTTACACTTCACACTGAACCTTTGAGATGTTTCCACAGGTGTGATGAGGCGCTGTGTCAAATGCAAAGATTTCTAAGTGTTCACCTGTGAACACCCTAGACCTGTGTTCATTGCTTTAAAGGCAAGTTAATAAAAATAATAATCCTTGCATTTGATATAGAGCTTTTCACGTCTTATCGACGTCTCAAAGCGCTTCACAGAATTTACTGTAAAGTGAAGTGACTGTATATTTGTGGGCGAAACGCGGCAGCCAATTGCGCACAGCAGCGTCCCCACAAACAGTTGTGGATTGAAATGACCAAATTTTATTATTGTGTTTTTTTGGGGAGGGATTATTAATAGACATGTGTGTGTGTGTGTGTGTGTGTGTATGGCGTAAGGAAACTTGCCCAAGGTCTGGCCCTGATCTGTCTGGATTCGAATACAGGTCTCAACGCTTGTAAGGCGAGCGCTCTAACCACTGAGCTACAGGAGCTCCATGATTTAAAGCTGTTTGAAAATAAATGGCCAGAGGAGTGGGTGTGGGGGGGGGGGGTGGGGGGGGGGGGGGGGAGGGAGTGCGGAGAAGATTGTTAGCTCCAGTGGAGAACAATACACTCTCTTCCCCCCCCCCCCCCCCCACACACCCCACCACCCAACCCCCTTTGGCTTCCAGATGCAGACTTGATAATAATAATCCTTGCATTTGTGTGAGTGTGTATGGCGTTTCTGCGCTACTAGTGGGGATGTGCCTGGCCTGGCTCAGTTGGAGTCAGTATGTTGTGACTTGCCTGATACTCCAATCCAGGGCTGGGACGTCCTCCCGACGTGAAAGGCGCTGTACAAACACAGTTAGTTATTTGGTTGTAGAAGCCGTTGTTCCTGCGATGCCTGTAAGAGTCCTGTGGCTCAGTGGTCAGAGCGCTCGCCTTACAAGCGTGAGACCTGTGTTCGAATCTAGGCAGGTCAGGGCCAAAACCTTGGTTGAGTTTCCTTACTCCACACACACACACACACACCCACACACCCACACACACACACACACTCACACACCACACACACCCACACACACACACACACCCACACACCCACACACACACACACACCCACACACACCACGACAACACACACACACCCCCCCACACACACACCACACACACACGCGCCTAATAATAATCCCTCCAAAAAACACCACAATAATAATATTGGTCATTTCAACCCACGGCTGTTTGTGGGGGACGCTGCTTGGTGCGCAATCGGCTGGCGCGTTTCGCCCACAAATATACAGTCACTTCACTTTACAGCATATTCTGTGAAGCGCTTTGAGACGTGGATAAGACGTGAAAAAGCGCTGTATCAAATGCCAGGATTATTATTATATGCCACCCTTTCGGATGGAACATTAAACCCAGACACCGCACAAACACACAGTAAATTCTGTCGATGAGCTTTGAGGTGTGATAAGGTGCTATAACATTTATGATTATTCCGACAGTTATAGTGGCCATGGCTGGATAGAGACTGGCACCACTGACACGGGCACTGTTGGACTCCAAGGGGAGTGAGGAGGTGAGGCCCTAGGTCTGTTTCAGTAGCGACAGGTGAGTTGTCAGCCACCAAAACCTCATCCCAGCATCTCCAGCTCTTAACACAACAACAACAACAACAACGAAGACACTTGTATAGCGTCAAGGACGTCCCGAGGCGGTGGACAGTCACTGTTTCAGATCTGAGCTGAGGACGGGTGGGGGGTGGGGATGGGGGGGGGGATAAGGAGTTGCCCGATGGGTCCATCGAAGAGGAGAGTCTTGAGGCGGGACTTGAAGGAGGCCGGGGAGGGGGCGATGCGAGCGAGCGAGCGGAGGCGGGGGGAACTGCGGGACGAGAGTTCCAGAGGTCGGGGGCAGAGCGGCTGAGCTGAAGGCTGGCACTGTAGCCAATAGTGGGGGCGGGGGAGTCGGGGGGACGTGGAGCCGGCCGGAGCCTGCCGGGCGGGAGGGAGGGGGTGCGTAGGCATGTTGGTTAATATCACCGGACCTGATCTCCCTCACACTCCCTTTGCAAACCTGCGGTTCTCGGTTTTCTTCAAAACTCTAAAATAATAGTAACAATAATAGTAATAATAATCCTTGCGTTCAATGCAGGGATTTACCAGATCTTCGAGGCGTCTCAAAGCGCTTCACAGAACATACTACACAGTGAATTGACTGTGTGTTTTTGCGGGCGGGCGGCAAACGCAGCGGCCTACTGCGCACAGCGGCCGACACGTCCTCACTCACCGTGGTGGGGGGGTGGATCAAGTGACCGGATTCTGATCATTATTTTTTTGGAAAGATTCAGGGAATTACCCCTTTCCCGATCTCTCGTTCCCTCACTCGACCATCTCCATTTTAAACTCGATCCATTCAGACACATGTAATAACTTTGCCTGTACGTTTCCCTCCCCCCCGCCTCACTCCCACCCACACACCATCCCCCCTCTCCCCCCTCACCCCCTTAGGTGCTGATGGTAGATTAAGATTTCTGGTGGAAAGCTGGATATCAAAGGATTAGGTACCGGGAAGTGGGTGAAATGGGTTAGTTTTTATGCTCTAATACGAACTGAAGCCAAAACTAACAGAGAAGATGTGAGGAACTTTAGAAGCGTGTACATAAGCTCCCCGATGGCTCTGCGAGTTTACTTAGTGTGTAGCCGAGCCATACGGGCGGAAATGTCTCAGATGGGATCCCCGGCCTGTGCTGAGTTAGCTAATCTGGGCTGGGAGAGAGAGAGAGCTCGGAGCGGCTGCACTGGGTCACATTAAGAACGAACGCGGTGCGTGCGCGCACGTGTCCGTCCGTCCATTCGCGGAGTCCTGTAGCTCAGTGGGTTAGAGCGCTCGCCTCACAAGCCAGAGACCCCGGGTTCGATTCCCGGCAGGTTCAGGGTGAATCCTTGGGCAATTTTCCTTATTCCACACACACACACACACACACACACACACACACACACTCACACACTCACACACACACGTCCTAATAATAATCCATCCCCCACAAAAACAGCAATAATAAAATTGGTCATTTTCAACCCACGGCTGTTTGTGGGGGACGCTGCTGTGTGCGAATTGGCTGCCGCGTTTCGCCCACAAATACACAGTCACTTCACTTTACAGTCTATCATGTTGAAGCGCTTTGAAACGTCTAGAAGATGTGAAAAGCGCTGTATCAAAATACAAGGATTATTATTTTCTTAAGATTTCCCCCCCCCCACCCACCCACCACCACCCTTCCCCAGTGTGACCCAACAATAATTTGGTCACTCAATCCATGAGAGGTGCCAACAAGGCAGTCAAGAGAACTGGCACTGAGAAGGTAGTTTCAGGAATAGTTGGCTTTCCTTTACTCTCTCTATCACTCTCTCTTTCTCTCTCTCTCTATCACTCCCTCTGTCCCCTCCTACACACACACACACACGTATTTTTATACAATTGCCTGAAAGAGCGTGGATCAAATCAGATGGCATCTACTCCCAATTGGCCCCCTTGAAAGATCTTAACTTTCAGCAGCTTTGGAAGCGTTACAGTGAGGTTGGGTTGGGGGGACGGTGGGTGGGTGGGTGGGGGTGGGAGGAGGGAGGGAGTGGAGGGGAGGGAGGGAGGAGGAGGGGAGAGAGAGAGAGAGAGAGAGAGAGGTAAGGATTGGGAGGAGAGATAGATTGATACCAGGCGAGGGATGGGTGGTTGGGTGGGGGAAGGAATAAGAAGAATGAGTTACATATTGAATTGATGGCATGTTGGAGACCATGCGAGGACCATGGGGAGGTGGGAGAGGTTTGGGCAGAAACCTCCTCCCACAAACATAATCAGGAAATGACAGATGTGTTAAATTAATTCTTCACATCAGTTTCCCCCCCCTCCACCCACCCCCCCTCTCCCCCACTCCCCCTCCACTCCACCCGAATGAAGATGGAATAAATTCCAGATCCGGTTAAATGTGGGCCCCGGGAATCCGCAGCACATGTGGAGGTCAGTGAAGCGGTGAGGGTACAAAGACGATAATAATAATAATAATAATCCATTTGATACAGCGCTTTTGACATCTCAAAGCGCTTCACAGAATAGACTGTAAAGTGAAGTGACGTGTGTGTTTGTGGGAGAGCGAGACGCGGCAGCCAATTGCGCACTAAGCAGCGTCCCCCACAAACGCGTCGTGGGTGTTGAAATGAACAATTTAAAAATTAGTTGTGGGTTTTTTTTTGAGGAGGGATTATTACTGTTAGGCCTGTGTGTGTGTGTGTTTGTGTGTGTGTGTGTGTGTTGTGTGTGTGTGTGTGTGTGTGTGTGGTGTGTGTGTGTGTTGTGTGTGTGTGTGTGTTGTGTTGTGTGTGTGTGTGTGTGTGTGTGGTGTGTGTGTGTGTGTTGTTGTCTGTGTGTGTGTGTGTGTGTGGAGAGTCAAACCCAGGGCACACGCTTGTAAGGAGGGTGACTTCTCTAACCGCTGAGCTACAGGAGCTTCGCATGGGGGTGTGAGGGGAAGATGGGGGGTGGGGGAGGGAGGGAGGGAGGAGCGAGGGACGGGATGGGAGGGAGGGAGGGCTAGCAGTCATTTGTTGGAGGGATGATCCCATGGATGTCCTAACGCAAGTACATAGCCACAATAAGTATTGTTACTATATCAGTGCTTAGAATCTTAGTTCTAATCCTTGCACAGGATATAGGGCTCCTGATCATGTCTTCTAGACAGTGTCTCAAAGCGCTTCTCTGAATACACTGTAAAGTGAATTGACTGTATATTTGTGGGCGAAACGCGGCAGCCGATTGCGCACAGCAGCGTGGGTCGGGTGAACAAATTACTATCGGTCTTAATATTTTGGGTTTAGCTCATGTAGAAGCCAGGAATTTGAAGTGAGTTTTAATAATAGTAGCCATACCAATAAGTCTTTGCAATTAGTAATGCGCCTGGTCACGTTGTGGAGCTGTCTCAAAGTGCTTCCCAGAATATACCGTGAAGTGTAGTGACTGTGTATTTTGTGGACGTAACGCAGCAGGCAGCCAATTGCGCACGGCGGCGTCCCCGCAAACAGGCGTGGGTTGAGTGAGTGACCAAATTATTATTATTTTTCTGAAGGAATTATTATTATCCCCGGAAAAAGTGATCTGCCAATCAACTGACAAGCGGGTTCCTACTCACTGCTAAACAGAGGCGTGCGCGGAGTAAGGAAACTTGCCGAGGTTTTCGCCCTGACCGGGGAATCGAACCCGGGTCCCCTGGCTTGCGAGGCGAGCGCTCCAACCGCTGAGCTACAGGACTCCACAAATCGCTTCTAATAATAAATATAATAATCCTTCCATTCGGTATCGCGCTTTTCACGTCTTCTAGACGTCCCAAAGCGCTTCACAGCATGTCCTGTAAAGTGAAGTGACTGCACATTTGCGAGCGAAACACGGCAGCCAATTGCGCACAGCAGGCGTACCCCACCCCCCCCACCACCCCCACAAACAGCCGTGGGTTGAAAATTACCAATTTTATTATTGTTTTGTGAAGGATTATTATCAGGCGTTTGTGTGTGTGTGTGTGTGTGTATGTGGAGTAAGGAAACTGGCCCAAGGTTTTCACCCTGACCAGACCTGACCTGCCTGGATTCGAACACAGATCACACGCTTGTGAGGCGAGTGCTATAACCACTGAGCTACAGGAGCTCCGCATGCTTGTGATTGTAGCAGAGCGAGTGTAGCGTGGGGGGGTGGGTGGGGAGTGGGGGGGTTGGAAGAGTGATGTCTATTGGGCCAGGGGAGGTTTTTTCTCTCCCAATCTCTCTTGTGGAGAGAGAACGAGAATCGAGCGTTGTGTTTGGAATGACTTTACGCTGGAAAGTGGACAGTGTGGAAATGGTTGACCCGGGCGGGAGGTGGTGGCAGATTTGTGTCAGTAAAACTCAAGGGGAATTAGATAATCATTTGGCAAAAGAATTCAATGGCATATGATGAAAGCGAGAGAGAGAGAGAGAGAGAGAGAGACGGGGTAGAATAGGGTTATGTATTGCTGTAATGGTCTCTCGCTATCTTGCAAGGTTCCAAATGGCCTAACCCTGTACTTGACGAATTCTACTTGAGTTTTTTTCCACAGGAGATTTAACACTTTGCTACGCTGTGGAGCTCCGGTTGCTCAGTGGTTAGAGCGCTCGCTCGCCTCACAAGTGTGAGACCCGTGTTCGAATCCAGGCAGGTCAGGGCCAAACCTTGGGCAAGTTTCCTTGCTCCACACACGCTTAATAATAATCCCTCAAAAAAAACACAATCATGAAAATTGGTCATTTTCAACCCACGGCTGTTTGTGGGGGACGCGGCTGTGCGCAATTGGCTGCCGCGTTTCGCCCACAAAGTACGCAGTCCAACCACGTTACAGTACATTCTGCGAAGCGCTTTGAGACACATCTCGACGACGTGATGAGGCGCTGGGTCAAATCCAAGGACTGGTAGTGTTATTATTATTAACATCTGATCTGAGGGACATTGCTTGTGACATTCAAAGTCTTCGATGAGCGGCTTGAACCCACGAGCTCCTGATGCAGAGGCGGGGAGAGTTCCAACCGAGCCAGGCTGGCACATCTGGACAGTCAACTAACCATCTTCTGGACGGCGTCTCAAAGAATGGAAACCGTGAAGTGAAGTGACTGTGTATTTGTGGGCGAAAATGCGGCAGCCGATTGCACACAGCAGCGTCCCCCACAAACAGCCGTGGGTTGAAATGACCGATTTATTATAGTTTTTTTGGGGGTGGATTATTAGGTGTGTGTGTGTGGCATGTGTGCGTGTGTACATGTGTGTGCGTGTGCACGCAGGCCCAAGGTTTTGCCCGTGACCTGCCTGGATTCGAAACACAGGTCTCGCGTTTGTAAGTGCTCTAACCACTTGAGCTGGAGAGAGAGAGAGAGAGAGAGATGGAGAGAGAGAGAGAGGAGGGAAAGGGAAAGACACACACACACACGCACATATGGAAAGAGAGCGAGAGAGAGAGAGAGAGAGAGGATTTGTTGGTTGACAAAGTTAGAGTTGGAGCTCAGACATGTCCGTTCAGTGTGAGTTCAGGGCCAGCCTGTGACAAGTAGCTGCGCTGGGAACCACAGCGCTTGACATGCGTGTAATGGATGTGTTGGATAACACCACAGGGCCTACTCAGCCGCTCTCCCCTCCATCCCCCTCCACTCACCAGCGCTAAATCACCACTCAACCTGGTGGCTCAGGGACTGAGACAGTCGAGGAGGGAGGGAAAGGGAGTGGGGGGAGAGGGCGAGGCGAGAGAGAGAGAGAGCAGAGAGAGAGTGGTGGGGTGGTGGGGGGGAGTGAGAGACGGCTGCCGTTGCTTTGACTCGGATCCAATACACACACAGCTCTTGCCATTGAAAACAAAGGACAGCCTCACTGCGAGGGGAGGGAGGAACTCGGCCATTCCCCCCCCCACCCCCCTCCCCACGCACACCCAGGCTCCCGCTCCCTCTCCACGCACTAAAGTGGCATCAGCAGCTGAGTGGGGTGAGAGGCAGAGCCGAGCCTACCCCACTTACCCACTCGCCTTCGCAACACAAAGCCACGAATCCTCTGTTTGACTCGCATTAGCGGCTTCCTCAAGACACAGTTTGCTCTCCGAGTGTGCGTCACATCTCATCTCCCCCACTCCCCTCCCCTCCTCCCCCCCATTCCCGTTCCCCCCCCACCCACTCAATGTAAAACCTTTTAACACTCACTGTTTCACACCTCCACTCAGCGCTGTGGCTAAATCCCCTTTAATGAGGAAGTCTCGCTCTCCAGGACTCTTCACGCAGAGAAAACGGCCTCTGCCATCACACAACGCCAACTCCACTCAGCCCTCAACAGCGTGTGAAAGGAGATTAGCCTAATACTCGATTAAACCGCATCAAACAGGCAATGGGGTAGGGGTGTGGGGGATGAGAGCGGGGAATGGGGTTAGAGTAGAGATCTCCAGTGTGAGGGGGTGAGCTTGCATTTGACTCAGCGCCTTGTCTCGCCATCGAGACGACTCAAAGTGTTTTGCGCGATGCGCCGTAAAGTGAACCGACTTGCATATTTTGTGGGCGAGACACGGCAGGCGATCGCGCACTGGCAGCGTCCCCCACGCACAGCCGTGGGTTGAAATGATCAAATCATTATTCTCCTTACAGTGTGTCACACTCTCTCGCCTCTGGAGGAGGATTCGTTTTTTTATTAAGCTTTCCCATTCCAATTTTCCAATGTCAGTCCACTTCCCTCCAAGTTCCAGTGATACTTTTTCGTTCAAAAAACATTGCAGCGTTGTAAATTTGGATTCATTCCCTCTTTTCTCTCTCTCTCTCCCTCCCTCCTTTACCCTCTTTCCCCCCATCTCTCCCCCTAATCCCGAATTCCGCGGCTGTTTGTGGGACGCTGCTGTGCGCAATTTGGCTGCCGCGTTTCAACCCACAAATATACGGTCAATTTTCCTACTTTCCTTCCCCCTACCGACCGATTCCCCCCCCCACCCCACCCCACCCCCGCCCCCTGCTCTGGTCACTACCTGACTGTTCAGCCCCTTGCGACATCCTCCCAACGTGAAGGGCGCTCTATAAATGTCATTTGAATTGATTGGATTGATTGACTGACTGACTGACTGATTGATTGATTGATCGAACGATTGATTGATTTGTTAAACGCATCATCTCTTACCGAGGTCCAGGCCTCTCTGCTGTTTGGGTGGATTGCTGAAGCAAATACAGGCACAACACTTTACAGTATGAAAGCCATTTCAGATGTCGTGACGATGTGATTCGAGCGATGTATCAAACGCAGGTCTCAATCACAAAATCCAGTTGTTTCAAAATTCTGCCTGCCCGCGTTCTCGCCCGCACCGATCTCCCCGCTCCCCCAGACCTCACCAGACTTCACCGGCGTCTCCCCGGTCCCGGAGAGGATCGATTTCAAGATCCTCACATCTTGTGTTCAAATCTCTCACCACCCCTCTGTACCCCCCCCACCCCACCCAACCTCTCCGACCTCCCTCTCTCCACAAACCAGCTCCCATTGCCTTCATTCCACCGGGTCTGGCCTCCTCCATGTCTCCCCCCCCCCCCCCCCCCGAATCCTCCGCTCCACCCTCGGCGGCCGTGCCTTCAGCCACCACTCCCCCGAGGCTCTGGTACTCTCTCCCTCGCCCCCTTCCCCTCATCCTCCCCACCTCCCCGCCCCCTCTCTTCCTACTTTCAGATCTCGGCGAAAGACCCTTCTCTTTGAGCGTGTTTTCGGTCACTTTCTTTCCCCCCCCTCCCCCCCCCGGCTCGGCCCCGGTATCCGTTATCGGGAAGGCGCTCTGAGACGCCATCCGGTGAGGAGTGAGGGAGGGCGCTGTGTATACATCCAAGGGTGTTGGTGATAGAAAGCGTTTTTTTCCCCCCTAGAGTAGGGAGTTTCGAAACCACAGACATTCCCGACCTGAATGTGCCTCGTCTTCCCGCCCACCCCCACCTCCTCGATTTCTCTCTCCTTGTTCTCTCTGTCGCTCTCACACAGCCAGGAATAGTTAAGCGAGTGAAACGCTGAATGCCAAAATGGTGTGGAAGGGTGATCAGAGAGTGGAATCTCACAATAATCCTTTAATTGCCTCCGCTTCTTGACGTCTCAAAGCCGCTTCGCAGAACATACCGCAAAGTGAAGTGACTGTATATTTGTGGGCGAGACGCGGCAGCCAATGGCGCGCAGCGGCGTCCCCACAAACAGCCGTGGGTTGAAATGGACAATTCTTATTTTTCTGGGGGTGTTTTTTCTTGAGGGATTATTATCAGGCGTGTGTGTGGAGTAAGGAGGTTTGCCCTGACCTACTAGGAATCGAACCCTGGTCTCTCGCTAGTCAATCCGTGGCTGTTTTGGTCTCCCAGCACCTTGAGACATCCTCACCTCGCAAAAGGCTCTTTATAAATGTATCATTGGGCTGCATTTTGTATTGTTTGGGGGAACGTTGCTGGTGTGTTTGTGCTACAAATACACAGTCACTCTGTTTCACAGTAAATCCTGTGAAGCACTTTTTGCTGTCCCTCTGACGTCATGAGGCTCTATACCAGATACAAGGATTCTTCGTATTATAATTCAATCATTCCCCCCCCACATCTCCGAAACATTGCCCACCCCACAGGTAAACCCCACCTTCTCCATCATTAGCTCCAGACTAAACTTTTCCAATATTCTTCAGTGGCAGCACACGTTAGAGACACAGTAAAGCTCCCTCTACACTGTGTGTCTGTCCACACTCCCAGGTCAGGGTTAGAGACACAGTAAAGCTCCCTCTACACTGTGTTGTCCACACTCCCAGGTCAGGGTTAGAGACACAGTAAAGCCCCCTCTACACTGTGTGTCCACACTCCCAGGTCAGGGTTAGAGACACAGTAAAGCTCCCTCTGCACTGTGTGTCCGTCCACACTCCCAGGTCAGGGTTAGAGACACAGTAAAGCTCCCTCTACGCTGTCCGACAATGGTTTTGAAAGGGTTAACAGTGTGTAAAATTGGATACTTGCCCCTCGGCGAGCAAACAGAAGGGGTGACTTTTCCCCCAGGACCCTTTCCTGCTTCGTATTAGTGACGGCAAAACACGAGTTCTATTTTCTCTTTCAGGGGAAAAAACACAAGAGAGGTGAAGCCTGGACAGACCAGGTCCCATCCTGACCTCAGCCCAGCGAGCAAAACTAGCTCCAACACTAAAAATAATAATAATAATAATCCTCGCATTTTGATATAGAACTTTACACATCTTATCGACGTCTCAAAGCGCTTCACAGAATAGACTGTAAAGTCAAGTGACTGTATATTTTGTGGGCGAAACGCGGCAGCCAATTGTGCACAGCAGCTCCTGTAGCTCAGTGGTTAGAGCGCTCGCCTTACAAGCGTGAGACGTGTGTTCGAATCCAGGCAGGTCAGGGCCAAACCTTGGGCAAGTTTCCTTACTCCCCACACACACACACACCGGAGACAGTCTGTTCTGTGAAGCGCTTTGAGACGTCAGATCAGCTGTGAAAAGCGCTATATCAAAATGCAAGGATTATTATTATTATTAATACACAGTCACTCACGTTGATCACACTGCCTGTCCCCGCACTTCCCAGGTCAGGTTAATCTCACTCGAGTTACTTTCCGAGGCCATTTTTTGTTGTAGAGCAGAAAATAATATCCTGAATGAAAAGGAGTGAGATTTTAACTTGTCTGTTTTTTTTAATAAAATGCCAAATGTATTTTGTGGGGGAGCGAGGAGAAGATCGGTGGGGTGGGTGGGGAGGGTGGGGGGTGGGGGAGGGTGGGGGGGAGGGGGGGGGGGGAGGGGGGGGGGGGGGGGGGGTGGGGGCGAGGGGGAGGGGGGGCGGTGGGGGGGGGGGGAGGGGTGGGGGGGTGGGGGGGTGGGGGGGAGTAGAGTTTTGACAA